>PVJI01031784.1:0-12830 GCA_004026765.1 Micronycteris hirsuta
GCCATGCCCTGATGGGGAATAGAATCCATAACTTTTCAATCTATCAGATGATGCTCCAACCAACTGAACCACACTGGCCAGGGCAGCTTAGTGACAGCTTTTAAATGTTCTGCTATGGCTAATAGTTTAGGTTTTAGATCCAAGATTTAAAACAATAAGACAGTAATGCATATTAAGTGTTAATATT
Organism: Micronycteris hirsuta; assembly: GCA_004026765.1. NCBI lineage: Eukaryota > Metazoa > Chordata > Mammalia > Chiroptera > Phyllostomidae > Micronycteris > Micronycteris hirsuta. The sequence goes on from PVJI01031784.1 coordinate 188, forward strand.
TAAAAAAATCATTTTATTGTGTTGCTGTGTTTTTATATCCTCTACACTTTGATAAGATTTCTTTTATTGGGCCAATATTTTATATGTAGTATTCTGTAAATATTGTTCTATTTTTTGAACTGTGGCTCCTGTTTCCCATTGAAAAATATCACAGCTATAGTCATGGCAGAGGTTTCACCAATAGCAGAGGATATTGAGACTTTGATCTTCCTCTAAAATTTGCTCTGAAAATATTTAAGCCCTCCCTGCAGGTGCCTCTTAAGACAATTCCACTCAGAGTTTGGGAGGGTTCTCATCCAGGCCAGGTCTTCTCCTGTCCTATTCACTAAAAGAGTGGACTTAACTCCAACTGGATCAATAGTTTAAAGCACACACATGTGAACTTAATCTGCATTAGTGAATCAGAGTAGTGTATTAGTTAAGCACGTAGGCCTTGAGTCAGATGGGCACAGATTTAAATGCTAACTCTACGATTTGTAGACAAAGTGACCTTGGGTAAATTAATTTCTGTAAGCTTCAGTTCTTCAAATACAGTTTGGAGATGATAATAATTACCTTACATACTTGTTAACTGGATAAAAATGAAGTCATATCCACAAATCATGGTGCCTGGTACATCGTAAAGATTATGTTAGTCAATATTGTTATTGATATTATTTCTTAAGGAGTATAAATTCCAACTCACCATTACACCATACTTATAAAAGCTTTGTTGAGAAAATAATATTGAAAATATTGAGGACTGATTAAGTTTTATCTATTCCTTTAGAAAAATCTGAGACATACTCTTTTTTTTAATCATTTAAAAAATTTAAATTACAGCTGACATATAATATTATATTACTTTCAGGTGTACACCCCAGTGATTAGACACTATATAAATTATTAAGTGATCATACCAATAAATCTCATATCCATCTGACACCACTCATAGTTTGTTAGAGTTTTATTGACTGTATTCCCTACGCTGTACTTTACACCCCATGTCTATTTTGTAACTACCAATTTGCACTTCTACATCCCGTTATCTTTTCCACCCATCTCCCCAATCCTCCTCCCATTCTGTGAGACATTCTTTAATTAAGGTAGAGTAACAAAGAGCTATGTATTAACACTGAATTTTCCTGGCCACTTGTAAACCCATTTTTACCAAACTGTACTTTATCTTTATGCCTTTGGTCAATATAGTGCAATATTATAGACTCAATTCTGGCTGTCTTTACTATGTCCACACAGTCATTACATTCGACAGAGCTTCCCTGGGGAGAGTGTGGTAATCAATTGGGCTGTTTAGAAATATTCGTCTTTTCATCCTCCTAAGACATATAGTGGGACTGAAAACCTCTTCCTTCTTTAAAGGTAAGTATGGCCATGTAGCTTGCTCTGGGCAATAAAATAAGAAAATTTGAGTTGAAATAATGTCTTTTTTTTTTGAGATGAAGATTTAAGAGTCAGTGCACTGAGTTCTCTTCCTGCTGCCGTAGCGATTCCTGTGAATGAGATGGAATCTTCTTCGGCATGCATGTCTGAGGCACCACGCTAATAGAGATTCTAGTCTATATGCAGCGGATGTACACAGTGTGAGTGAAAAAGAAACCTTTATCCGCATAAGCCACTAAGATTTTGCAGAAGTTGTTACTACAGGATAATGTAGCTTATCCTAAATGATATAAGGATTCACAGGTAAATACTATCTAGTCTTGTATAAGGAATAGAGTGCTTTGGGTATACACACGGTTTGTTTTTATTTTATGAATACTGCTCAGTTATGTGACATTGTCTTTCCTTGGCAGATAGAAAGCTGAGAGCCAACCACATTTGTGAGTCAAATCTAGTGAAAGTAAAATACTTCTCCATAAGATTTTACATTGTAAAGTCATTTCAGAGTTTTTTTTAATCTCATTTTTGTCTAGCCCTCTTTTCCTTATCTGCTTATTTGATATGCTGCTTTATGCTGTTATGCTGAACACATTTATGTAAAGTTACCAAAATCCTCACAGAAAAAAGATTGGTATATACATAATTAAATATATATAAATATTTGTTATTTTAAAGAAAGGATTAAGCATGTGCTATGCAATATGAATTGACCTGTGTGCTTTACCTAATCTTTTATTTATCCCTTTCTTGAAATAGCCTAATGGCTAAGGTACCACTGCCATTTACCTGGTGAGTCCACTGCAAAGTGCAGCCCTTTGGAAGAGCACAGTATTAGAATTCAGGAATCTAAATTCTAATTTAATTTGGCCACAAACTATATATGTAATCTTTAGCAACACACTTTCCACTTGACTCTCAATTTCCTCATTTGAAAAAGTGAGATTTAAAATTTTTTTTTCAAATTTATGTTCAAATTACATCCTTATTTTAAATTATATGAATTAAGGCACGAGGGAATAGATTAAATTAATCCTTTAGTAAGTGGGAAAAAACACCACAAGTGTGATTCTTGTGTCTAACTTTTCTATTTTCCATTTATTCATTTATTCACACATTCATTCAAGAAACATTTCTTGTAGTCTATTTGAAAAACACTATAAGTTTCAAAAGAAGTAAAAGATACAGTTTCTAGCTTCAGCAGTCAATCATAATCAAACAGGTTGATAAACTACATACAGATAATACTTGTGAATAATTCAACACCTATTATAATGTTAATGCAAGATGCAGAAGCAAATAGCTTGTATCAGAAATAAAACTGTCCGGATGAGACAGAGACTGTTCGTGGGATGAGGCTGTCAGAGAAGGCTCGTTTAAAAACTGATCAGATTTGTGGAACTTCAGACATGGAAAAATAATTAGGCCAGTGGGGCATACATGGGGGTGAGATTGGGTAACAAGGCATGTGGGCAGGACCTTGAAAAGACCACCCTGGTTGCAGCAAAAGGTTACCTTAGGAAATGTCCTAAGAATATGAAGAAGAAAGAGAGCAAAGGAAGTTATGGTGGAGTGGTTATCCCAGGGTAAGAAGATTGTTACTATGCATTTGTCAAGAAATAATGGACTGAACTCAAATCTTTGAGGATGATTGAAATAATTGGTGGGTAATTACAAGTTCATTTAAGTACTACAGTTGCTTAACAAATTATGTGAGTGATGTGGCTTTATCCTTTAAGTCATAAAGTTGATAATGAGCCCAATTATTTCAAATTATCATAAATTTCTCAAATGAAACAGGAATGGACCAACCCTACCACTACAAAAATGATGGAGGAAGCAGAAGCCAAGGAATGTATAGTTAGTTACCTGTTACCGTAGAGGAATGAAGTGGAGTATTGTTAATCAAGAAATTCAAAACCTTGAAATAATGAAATCAAAGCAGTAAAGAATTCACATTTTGGTGAGGTCAGTGTTACATATGATTTATATGAAATACATATGTGTCTTTCAAAGAGTGGGTGGCGGGGTCAAGTGCAGTGGGAGAAGACTTGAGAGAGCTCATTGTGTTTTCCTCTGGGTGTAAACGGTACACGGAGGGTGCTGTGGTTTGCAGCCATTGTGCTCTAATGGGAAAAGTGCTGGCAGAAGTCCCAGTGACGCAGGGTCAGCTCCCCACCCTTTCACCAAAGTCTTTCCATCAAAATGTTTACTGTAACTTAGACTTCTGCACGGAACAAAGAAACTAGCATTTTATGCCACTATTTAAAAAAATAAATTATAAGCTCTCCAACCTCTTCCATGGGTGGATTTTAAATATTCACCACTAACAATATGCCTTAAAATAAGTCCATATTCCAAGATCAAATCTGCAGTATTTGGTTCTGCTTTTAATTAAGTGAGGCTCTTCTAAGTAAATAAGAAATTAATAAAGTGAATGATTAAAATCAAATTGGTTCTTATAAGGCTTATAATCCCAAATTCTTTGATCTGGCTACCACTAAGCATCTACCCTAACTGAACCCAAACCTAATCAAATCAGTTATACCAAGAGAAGGAATACCATCAGAAGTTTTATTTGCAATACTACAAGACACTAATAAAATCTAAGGAAGGTCTGAATTAGTACCTTGGGAAGACCTGTAATTCTAAACAACACTTCCTCAGGGAGGATTGAGTGCTACCAGAACATGATCTAAGAACCAATTTTATTTTTAAAATACTTGGTACCACTATTACTACAGTGGAAAATGTATGGGAAAGGAGAATGGTATACACAGCAGTGTTCTTCAAACGCCAAAGGGCATAAAAACACCTGGGCATCTTCTGAAAATGCAGTTTTAACAACATCACAGGTGTTGATGATGCCACTGGCCCACGGAGCCACCTTTGGAGTAACAATGGGATAGATCACACAGAGCTGCCACAGTTCCTCTCTAATGATGTGACTTTGAACATGTTCCGTCAACTGTGAAGTGGTACCATGAACACCAACCTCACAGGATCAGTGGAGGAGTAAGTGAACTTATGTTTGTGAAATGCTGGGCAAAACTGACCTTAGATAGGAGCCCTGAAGGGAAAGCAGAGAATGCAGTAGATAATGCTGGTAATTGGGTAAATGCAGTGTTACGAGTTTGTGGAAGTTCTCATTGCTTTAATTTTCTCATTGAGGTAGGAAGTGAAATCACTATCTGAGACAGGATAGGGGAAGTGGTGCTAGAGATTTGAAGAGAAAAAAAGTGAAAATAGTTGTCTTCATCAGTGGGATAAACAAAGGACTAGGGAATGTGGTGGATTATCTGACAGAATGAAGGCCCATTTGCCTTATGTAGTTGCAAATTAAATAACGAAATGAGTCAGCATGGTTGTATGAGTTCTCTAAAGATATTTGGCTGCACACTTTCAGATGCAGGAAAGGCATATAATTATCTTTAGTTAGATTTAACTGATAAAGTGGAAATCTGGAAAAGAAGTTGAAGATGAATACAAAGGAAAAACTGTGACTACTGACCACAATATTAGTAAGGTAAGAAGAGGAGAGAGAACATCACTGGGGTGAGGGAAAATTGAAGGGTAATATGATGTATATGTTGCTGAGATTTCACTTATGACTTCGTGTAAAATTAAAAAAAAATTCCATGTGTCCCTGCACTTGAAAGGAATGTACAGCATTGATTTGTTGAATACAGTGACACACGCACACACCCCAGACTTGTTGTTTCCTGATATATATTCTTTACTAGTTCTTTTTGTCACATTTAGTTATTATTATAGTTATTAATTATCTAAGGGAGGAATAAAATATTATGAATTTTAAATGACAAATTATTTATTTGTCAGTTAATCCTTGAGAGTCTGAATATTTTTGCTTTATATATATTTCTAGAAAGTATTTTTGGTACATACATATTCACACTTATTATACCTTCTGTTGGATTGTTTATCAATAGGAAGAGTATGTCTTTTAATGCTTTATCCTTTAATTTTAATTTGTTGGCTTTGTTGTGGTGAATATTTACATGGTATTATTTTTTTCTATTGCTTCTTTTTAAACATTTCTAGATTTTTGTTTTGGGTATTTTATGTAAGAATAAAGATACTTAAAAAAAATCTACATGAAACTTTTGCTCTGAGTTGAATGCAGTAGATCTTACAGGCCAGTGTTTCCACTTCAATAACTAGAAACACTGAAGTAAATTACAAAAAAAAAATGCTATTTTCAAGGACATTGGAAACAATGAGAACAAGACAAGTTAAAATTCCAGAGAGGAAAGAGTCCTTCCTATGTGAGCTGACAATCTCCAGTTATTTTCATCCTTTGAAAGCACTTGTTGATTTGGGGTGCTGCTGAGGAGCAGGCTTGGCATAGGCAAAAGTTCATCTGCTGGAGGAAAGATAAACTGTCGGAGCTTTAGACACTCATGTAGGCTGGTGTAAAGTCTAAACAAACCCTGTGTACATGGCAGGCAATTTTTATCATGGGATATTTGATGAGTTCTGTGGTGGTAAGAAAAGTTGGGGCAGGGCTGGGCAGAAACTTCTAAAAGGCTTCATGAAGTCTCTTATAGCTCTTAAATAGTGACTGGGAGACAAAGTCTCACCAATACCTGGTTGATCTTTACTTCAGGATATATGTTAAATTTAGAAAATGTGTGTTATTACAGGTTAAAGAGTTAGCCTCAAAATGTTTAAAGGGCAGAGTTAACTCTCCCTTGGTATTTAATGGCTGAGGAATAGAGGTTTCCTAGATTTTTAATTAAAAGCCCACAAAGGCCATATCCCCCAAACAGGGAAGAAACAGAGGTGGGGTAATCTCACCAAAACTGTAATACAACTGTGATCCAGCTCATTAATTGATTAAATCATGTTATTCAGTCCCTCAACCTAGATGGGAAAAGGGGAGACCATCTCTAATGGAAAACAACATCATCTGCAAGCTCTACAGTTATTTTACACATAATGCTTAATATATAATAACTGACTGCAGGACAAGCAAAGGGAATGATAAAAACAGATACATAGATGATCCATATATTGTAGTTAGGAAACAAAGGGCTTTAAAATAGTCTTATACATATTTTCAAGAAATTAAAAAATGAACAAAACAAAATTTCAGCAATAACTAAGATCTATAATAAAGAATAAAATATATAATCTAAAACTGATAAATACAAGTCTGAAATGAAAACCTAATTGAGTGGATCCAAGGTGACGGTGGAGTAGGTGGAAATTACAGTCACCTCCTCCCAGGAACAAACTGGAATTACAACTAAAACATAGAACGATCAACCTGAATAACCAACCAAAGACTTGCCGAACAGAAATCTTATAGCCAAGGATTTACAGAGGGAGCCACATAGAGACTGGTAGGAAGGGCAGAAATGCCAAAAGGGCTGGCCCTGCTCCCTTGGGTGGTGGCTGAGATTCTGGAGGGATATCTAAGCTACAGAGGTTTTCCTTGAGAAATGTGGAGTCTCAACCCCATGCTGGGTACCCCAGCCTGGAGCACTAGAGCCAGAAAGAGGTGCCCATATAATATATGGCTGTGCACATTACTGTGGATTCTGTCCACCAGAAAGAGACAGGAGTCAGCTAGAAACCCAGGTGCTGTTTTGAAGGGTCGTTGTGCAAAATTTTATTCATAGCCACTCACCCTATGCTCTGTCCAGAGGGAGGGCGGAGTTGTGTGAGGACAGACTGGTATTTGTGGCTCTGGGGAGAGAGCTGAAGGGACAGCTGCCAGGATCCCTGTGCTGACTCATTCTCCCACAGCACAGATTCCATCTTTCTTGGGTGGTGCATTCCCGTCCTCATGGCATCAGCCTGGGATAAAAAATAGCCCCACCCTATGACTCCCTGTTGCCCCACCCTGTGGAGCTTGAGAGAAGTCAGCTTCCTGGGCCCTGGATAGAGAGTGGGCAGCCTCAATGTGTGTCAGTGACAGAGTTGTGTGGTTCTGGGGTGGGGGCCATTCTCCTCACCTTCCTATGAGCCTGATGAGGGCTTCTCACACACAGGAGATATACTAGCCCCATGCTCTAGATTCCTGGCAGCCCATCCCTGCCAAACTTGGGCTCTCCAAGAAGTCTCAGCAGAATCTAAGACTGACTAAGTTGTGTGGCTCTAGGACAGGGGCCATATTTCTTTTGCACGCCCCACTGACGCAGAGCTCTCCCTTCACATGACCAAATATTGTTCTGTTTGGGCCTGATAAACTCTGCTGGCCTTGGCCTGACAACGCCCTAAGACTCCACTCCACTACAAAGTTCTGCACTATCAGGCCAATGACTACTAGTGTTGGTTGGTAAATCCTGGAATTTTTGCTTTGTGGCCTCAGTACCAGCACTGCCATTTAGTTTGAACACATATCAGTCTGGTGAACACTATGTTACCCTACCTGCAAACCTACCTCATGCAACTCAAGTACTGCCAGAGGCTCCTTCAATGACCGAGCCTAACAGGCAGCTAGTAGGTGGAGGCAGATCTCAGGGTGCCTTAAGCCTTTTGCTGACCTTCCCCCAGGCTTGGTGCTGGTGGAAGCTGGCTTTATTGAGCAGCTAGATCCTTCTTATGCACACCTAGACCCAGCAGAGGCAGCCATGAACCGTGGATTTCTTGGCAGTTCCAAATAGGTTACCCAGGGCCAGTCCGAGGCAATATCTGATGTTGACTTGTGCCAGAATCCCTCCTTAAAGCCCCAGAACCAACACATCCAGTGGTGGTCTTCAGACAGCATCAGAGCAGGATCCAGTTAGCTTCATAGGCAGCACAGCCATAGAACAATCTCAGCGGGCACCAGACCCTGTACATGCAAATTCCACTTTGTGTGGTCAGCTCCCACACAACAGCTCATATGCTGTGGTTGGGGTTGATCCTCACAGTCAGCCAGCCTAAGGATCAACCTCACACATGGACAGAACAACAGCAGTCAAGACTCAATTATCAATTCCAAGATGGCTGCAGAGTAAGTAAAAGCTACACTCACCTGCTCCCAGCCCCAAGCCAGATTTACAGCTAAATTATAAAGCACTCAACCTGAATAACCAACTGAAGGCTAGCTGAACTGAGATATTATAACCAAGGATTTACAAAAGAAGCCACATAGAGACTGATAAGAAGGGGAGAGATGCAAAAAGAGCTAGTTCCCCAAACCCAGGTGTGGCAGCTGAGACGCCACAGGGATTTAGTCTCCCTCCCCTGAGGAGTATGGGATCTCAAAATCATGCAGGGATGCCCAACCCAGAGCAACGGAGATGGGAAGAAAAGCCCACATAGCATCTGGTGGTGAAAATCAGTGGGGATTCAGCCTGCCTGGGACATCCAGATACCACCTTCCCAGGGATGAGAACTCCTGTTGTTACAGTACTGGCCTGGGGAATGCACTGCCTGGTTCCTGACTGCTGGAGAGGCACTCTGCCATGCTTGGGTCCTGTGAAGGGATCTATTGGCTGCACCCAGCAGTGCCCTTTGGGACACTTTTTTTCTTGGGAGGCTCTAGGAGGAGACTCAGTGACTAAACTGTGTGGTTTTGGAAAGGGGACTGGTCTCCCCCACCTTGATCATATAGCCAGCAGCCCCGCTCACACCTGTTGAATCACTTGGCCAGTCCTGTCCTACTGGGTTCAGCCACACAGGGGGACCAGAGTGCCACACAGAGCTGGAATTTTTGGAGAGTGTCTTTTGGGGAAGTTTTAGTCCAGGTATCAGAAAGGCGGGAGATGGGATATGTGGCTACATCATAGTGTGAGGGAGGGGGAAGGCTCCTATCTCCTCTGTGAGCTCAGCCCACACTGCCCCAGGAAAGGGAAGAAGTGCCCACTCCCTTCCTATAGGCTTGCAGGCACCACCCCCAGTGGGAGACGTAATGGATCTGCCCTGCCAAGCTGCAGGTACCCTGCCCCACTGAACTCAGTTCTGTAGGAGCAAGAGCTGGGCCATTCACAGTGTGAGCCCTCAGAGACTATTGTCTAGACTGACATGAAATGCTAAGCACCCTTCTGTAGGCTGGGCCAGCATCATCCCCAATAGGAGACTCTTTTGATCTATTTCCTCTGAGCCCAGAGTGGCTGATCTTGCTCCTGCAGAGAGGATGGCTGGCTGTACCCAACCTGAACCTGTAGCGAGCCCCAGTAGGGGGAACTAGAGTTGGAGACTCAGGCAGAGACTGAGGGTTTTGGCTTTGAAGCAGGGGCTAGTTTCCCTTCATTGAGTGCCTGACTGCGTGATTCCAAAGTATGGGACCCACCAGCTCTATCTTGGCTAGCCTGGGCTCATCCTATTATCTCTCTTTGGAAGGCTCTGGAGGAAGACTAGGAAATCTCAGGGAAAGGTGGAGTAGCTGATAGTGAAGGCAGAACTCAGGAAGTTTTGATCCTTTTACAGATCTGCCCCAGCTCAAAGCTGGAAGAAGCCAACTACTTTATACAGAGTGGCCCCTCACATGCACATCAGGTTCAGTAGATGCAGACACAAACAGGGAACAGTATGATAGCTACAGACAGGTAGCACAAGGCTGGTTATGCACAATGTCTGACAGTGACCTGTACCTGAACTCCACCCAAATGGACCCAGAACCAACACAACCAGTGGTGGGCTTCAGACCACACTAGAGCTCAACCCAACTAGCCACATAAGCAGCGCACCCAAAGGAGGATGCCTCAAGGAGCAGCCCCTGCATAGCATCTCACAGACAGTGATCAAGGTTTATCCTTATAGTCACTTAGCCTGAAGGGTTAACTCTACCAATTAAAGGGCAAACAACATTCAAGCCTCAACTCCAATGGTTGGGGTGGGGGACACATAACCCACAAGAAACATACCTGGAACACAGTGCTTGGGTGATCTGGGAGACTGTGCCACTGAGCCCAACAAGACACCTTCACCACAAAAACCATCATAACAAGTTTGGAGGTCTACCTAATACACAGAAACAAAGAAAAATGCCTCAAACAAAAGAACAAGAAAAATCCCCAGAAAAAGAATGAAATGAAATGGATGAAATGGAAGCACACAAATACCTGATGCAGCTTCAAGCCAAGATGGAGGCATAGATAGATATGCTTTGCTTCCTTACACAACCAAAAGAAGGATAACAACCAATTTAAAAAGAAAAAACAACTAGAACTGCCAGAAAATAGAGCTGTATGAAGTCCAACAACCAAGAAGTCAAAGAAAAAACATTCATCCAGACTGGTAGGAGGGGCGGAGATGGGCATTTGGGGTGGAAAGGACGTGTGGCAAGGTGGCAGCTGGAAGACCAGGTGGTCCGACATTCACATGCGGATAAACAACTGGGGAGCAAGACAGACTGTGCAACCCAGGGTTCCATCACGGGAAAAGAAAGCTTCAAAGCCTCTGGCTGTAAAAACCTGTGAGGGTTGCAGCAGTGGGAGAAACTTCCAGTCTCACAGGAGAGTCCACTGGGGGGCCCATAGGGTACTAGAATATACACAAGAGCACCCACCCAGGAATCAGCACTAGAAGGGCACAAATCGCTTGTGGGCATTGGGGTAAGAAACTGAAAACAGGAAGAGAGCCAAGCAAGCAGCATTGTTTCCTCTCTAACACCTCCCCCACATAGGGCAATACAACATAACGAAATGGGTTGCCCTGCCCTGGCGAGTACCTAAGGCTCCACCCCTTACAATGTAACAGGTGTGCCCAGACAAAGAAGTATGGCCCAAATGAAACAACAGGTGAAAACTCCAGAAAAAATACAACTAAATGACGAGGAGCTAGCCAACCCCTCAGGTGCAGAGTTCAAAACACTGGTAATCAGGATGCTCACAGAAATGATTGAGTATGGACACAAAATAAAGGAAGACGTGAACGCTATACAAAATGAAATAAAGAAAAATATACAGGGAACCAACAGTGAAAGGAAGGAAACCAGGATTCAAATCAATCATTTGGAACAAAAGGAAGAAATAAACATTCAACAGGAAAAGAATAAAGAAACAAGAGTCTGAGCAATGAGAAGAGGCTTTTGACCCCTTGGGACAACTTTAAACATTCCAACATCTGAATCATAGGGGTGCCAGAAGGAGAAGAGGAAGAGAAAAAATTGAAAACATATTTGAAAAAATAATGAAAGAAAACTTTCCCAGTCTGGACATACAAGTTCAGGAAGTTCAGAGGAATCCCAAAGAAGTTGGACACAAACACATCATAATTAAATTACCTGAGATTAAAGATAAAGAGAGGATCTTAAAAGCAGCAAGATAAAAGGAGACAATTACCTACAAAGGAGTTCTCGTAAGACTACCAGCTGATTTCTCAAAAGAAACCTTACAGGCAAGAAGGGGCTGGGAAGAAGTATTCAAAGTCATGAAAAGCAAGGACCTACATTCAAATTACTCTATCCAGCAAAGCTATCATTTAGAATAGATGGGCAGATAAAGTGCTTCCTAGATAAGGTCAAGTTAAAGGAGTTCATCATCACCAAGCTCTTATTATATGAAATGTTAAAGGGACTTATCTAAAAAAAAGAACATGATCAAAACTATGAACAGTAAAATGACAACAAACTCACAACTATCAACAACTGAACCTAACACATACACACCCCCCCCCCCAAACTAAGCTAACAACTAGAACAGAAGCAGAATCACAGAAATGGAGATCACATGGAGGGATATCAGTAGGGAGGGGGAGTGCAAGAATGGGGGAAAACATACAGGAAATAAGAAACATAATTGGTAGGTACAAAATAGAGAGGGGGAGGTTAAGAATAGTACAGGAAATGGAGAAACCAAAGAACTTATATGTATGACCCAAGGTCATGAGCTAAGTGAGAGGAATGCTGGAGCTAAGGGGAGTATAGGACTGAGGGGGATAAAGGGGAGAAAAAAAATGGGACAACTGTAATAGCATAATCAATAAAATATAGTTTAAAAATACCAGATGCAGAGTTTAAAACAATGGTTAAAGATGCAGAAGAACCTTAAAGGAAGAATGAATGATTTCAGTGAAAACTTAAACAAAGAGGTAGTAAGCATTAAAAAAAACATAGAAACCATGAAAACGGTTTCAGTTGGAAATGAAGAATACATTAGAAGTAAACAATATCAGGGGGGACTTCCGCCAAGATGGCAGCGTAGGTGGTCGCACTCGCTGCCCGCACATCCAGAATGTCCATACAACTAATGCAGTAGCAAAAATTTAAACAACCAGAACGGACAGAATCGAACTGAAGGGAAGTCCGACACCCAGGAGGTAGGAGAAGACAAACATCCAGGCCGGTGAGCGGGGCAGAAACGGGCGGAGG
>PVJI01031785.1:0-12825 GCA_004026765.1 Micronycteris hirsuta
CCCCCTCTCCCCTGTCTATTGTTAGACTGTTCTTAATTTCAGTGTCTCTGGTTATGTCTTGCTTGCTTTCTGCTTTTGTTGGTTATGATCCGGTTAAAGGTGAGATCATATGGTATTTGTCCCTCACTGCCTGGCTTACTTCACTTAGCATAATGCTCTCCAGTTCCATCCATGCTGTTGCAAAGGTTATAAGCTCCTTCTTCCTCTCTGCTGTGTAGAATTCCATTGTGTAAATGTACCATAGTTTCTTGATCCAATCATTTGTAGATGGGCACCTAGGTTGTTTCCAGCACTTGGCTATTGTGAATTGTGCTGCTATGAACATAGTAGTGCAAAGGTTCTTTTGAATTGGTTTTTCAGGATTCTTAGGGTATAATCCCAGTAGTGGAATTGCTGGGTCGAATGGCAGTTCCATTTTCATTTTTCTGAGGAAGTCCCATACTGTTTTCCACAGTGGCTGCACCAGTCTGAATTCCCACCAACAGTGCAGTAGGATTCCCTTTTCTACACATCTTCTCCAACAGTTATCTGTTGCTTTGTTGATGATGGCCATTCTGACTGGTGTGAGGTGGTATCTCATTGTGGTTTTAATTTGCATCTCTCTGATGGCTAATGATGTTGAGCATCTTTTCATATGTCTCTGGGCCCTCTGTATGTCCTCTTTTGACATATGTCTGTTTTTGTCTTTTGCCCATTTTTTAATTTGTTTTTTTGTCTTCCTGGCGTGGAGTTGTATGAGATCTTCATATATTTTGGAGATCAAACCCTTGTCCAAGGTATCATTGGCAAATATGTTTTCCCATACTGTTGGTTCTCTTTTTATTTTAATACTATTTTCTTTAGCCCCACAGAAGCTCTTTATTTTGATAAGGTCCCATTTGTTTATTCTTTCCTTTATGTCCCTTGCTCTAGGGGACATATCATTGGAGATGTTGCTGCATGGAATGTCTGAGATTTTCCTACCGATATTTTCCTCTAGGACGTTATGGTGTCGTGACTTATATGTATGTCTTTAATCCACCTGGAATTTATTTTTGTGTATGGTGTAAGTTGGTGCTTGAGTTTCATTTTTTTCCATATAGCTGTCCAGATTTCCCAACACCATCAGTTGAAGAGGCTATTTTTATTCCATTTTATGCTTCTTCCCCCTTTGTCAAAAGTTAATTGCCTGTAGAGACTTGGGTTTAATTCTGGGCTCTCTATTCTGTTCCATTGGTCTATCTGTCTGTTTTTATACCAGTACCAAGCTGTTTTGATTACAGTGGCCTTGTAATATAGTTTGATACAGGAATTGTGATCCCTCCTGCTTTGCTCTTCTTTCTCAAAATTTCAGCTGATATTCGGGTTTGTTTATGGTTCCATATAAATTTTGGAAGTGTTTGTTCTATATCTGTGAAATATGCCATTGGAACTTTGATAGGGATTGCATTGAATCTATAAATTTCTTTGGATAGTATGGACATTCTGATGATGTTGATTCATCTAATCCATGAGCATGGTATATGTTTCCATTTGTTTGTGTCTTCCATGCTTTCTTTTTTCAGTGTTGTGTGGTTATCTGAATACAGGCCTTTTACCTCCTTGCTTAGGTTTATTCCTAGGTTTTTTGTTGTTGTTGTTGTTGTTGTTGTTGTTGTTGTTGTTGCTATATCACATGGAATTTTTTTCCTGATTTCTGCTTCTGCTGTTTAACTGTTGGTAGAAAAAAATGCCTTTCATTTCTGGATATTGACTTTGTATCCTGCTGTTGTGCCAAATTCAATTATTAGGTTGAGTAGTTTTTTGGCGGAGTCTACAGGATTTTCTAAGTACGCTATCATGTCGTCTGCAAACAATGACAGTTTTGTTTCCTTCTTTCCAATTTGGATGCTTTTATTTATTCTTTTTGTCTGATTGCTGTGGCTAAAACTTCCAGTACTATGTTTTTTTAAATTATTTTATTGTTTTTCAATTACAGTTGTCCGCATTTACCCTACCCCTACCCCACCCCAGGCAAACCCACCTCCCTCCCTTGCTTCCCCCCTCCCCTTGGTTTTGTCCATGCATCCTTTATAGCAATTCCTGAATACCCTTGTCCCCCTTCTCCCCTTCCCCTTCCCCTCTGGTTACTGCCAGAATGTTCTAAACTTCATTGTCTCTGGTTCTATTTTGTTTCTCTGGTTGTATCTTGCATGCTTACCTCACAAGCATCTTGGCTGTGACTGATCTGAATTCCCCGGTAGCTGATCTGGCCTCGGTGCCTTCGCTCCTGAGTCCTCATATGAAACTTTTTAACATTTCATATAGGAGAGGCTGCATGATGATGTACTCCTTGAAGTTGACCTTATCTGAGAAGCACTTTATCTGCCCTTCCATTCTAAATGAAAGTTTTGCTGGATAGATTATTCTTGGTTGTAGGCCCTTGCTTTTCATGATTTGAAATATCTCTCTCCAGCCCCTTCTTGCTTGGAAGGTCTCCTTTGAGAAATCCTCTGACAGTCTTATGGGGATTCCTTTGTAGGTAACTGTCTCCTTTTCTCTTGCTGCTTGTAAGATTCTTTCCTTATTTTTGACCTTGGGTAATGTAATTATGATGTGCCTTGGTGTGTTCCTCTTTGGGTCCCACTTCTTTGGGGTTCTCTGAGCTTCTTGGATTTCCAGGAAACCTATTTCCTTTGCCAGATCTGGGAAGTTTTCCTTCATTTATTTTGATAAGGTCCCATCTGTTCAAAAATACGTTCAATTTCTTGGTCTTCCTCTTGTCCTTCTGGCAGCCCTATGATCCCGATATTGGGTCGTTTACAAATGTCTCTGAGGTTCCCAAGACCCTCTTCATTTTTTTGAATTCTTGTTTCTTCCTTCTGGTCCACCCCATTGGTTTGAGATCCAACTTCCTTTTTTCCCTGTTGGTTCCCTGTAAATCTTCCTCCATTATCCTTAGCATATTCTTCATCGGTTCAATTATTTGCATCCACCTATCTTCCAGTTTTGTTAGCATTTTGATTACAAGCATTTTAAACTGCGCATCTGATAGGTTGACTATATCGTCATCCGTTAGTTGTAATTTGTTCTGATCTTTCATTTTGGCCATTTTCATTCTTTTTATCTCGGTGCACTTGTCAGCTCGCAGGTGCCGGCAACCTGGGTCGCTTTTGGGTGATGTTGCCTCTGGGGGCGGGGCCTGGGAGGAAGCAATGGCGACCTCCAATCACCGCGGGCTCCCATCACTCCTCTGCTCCCCAGTTCCCCACCGCCTTTTCTGCCAGACTCCGTTCTGCTGGCTCAGCCCTGGCCTCTCTGCGGCAGCGTCGCTGGCTTGCGGGATTCACCCATTGTTCTCAGGCACTGGCAGCGTGAGTCCCTCCATGAGAGCTGCCTCTCACTCCGCTCCTCCGCCCAGTTCTTCCCTACATACTGGCCTGGATGTTCGTCTTCTCCTACCTCCTGGGTGTCGGACTTCCCTTCAGTTCGATTCTGTCCATTCTGGTTGTTTAATTTTTCGCTAGTGTGTTCGTTGTTTAGACACTCTGGATGTGCCAGCGGCGAGTGCGTCCACCTATGCCGCCATCTTGGTGGAAGTCCAAAACTTCTAGTACTATGTTGAATAGAAGTGGTGATAGTGGACAACCTTGTCTTGTTCCTGATCTTAGGGGGAAAGATTTTAATCTTTGCCCATTGTGTATAATGTTGGCTGTAGGTCTCTCGATGTGACCTTTATTATGTTGAGGAATGCTCCCTCTATTCACACTTTTCTAAGTGTATTTATCATAAATGGATGCTGTACCTTATCGAATACTTTTTCTACATCTATTGATATGATCATGTGATTTTTGTCTTTGCTTTGGTTTATGTGATGTATTATGTTTATCGTTTAGCGAATATTGTACCATCCTTGCATCCCTGGGATGAGTCCCACTTGGTCATGGTGTATGATCTTTTTGATGTAATGCTGGATGTGGTTTGCCAATATTTTGTTGAGGATTTTAGCGTCAATGTCATAGCGATATTGGACTGAAGTTTTCTTTCTTTGTTGTGTCTTTATCTGGTTCTGGGATTAGGATGATGCTGGCATCATAAAAATAGTTTGGGAGTCTCCCATCATTTTGGATTTTTTGGAATAGTCTGTGAAGGATACGTGTTAGTTCTTCCTTGAATGCTTTGTAGAATTCTCCTATGAAACCATCTGGCCCAGGACTTTTATGTGTTGGGAGTTTTATGATTACTGCTTCAATTTTATCTGCTGTCATTGGTTGGTTCAGGCTTTCTGCCTCTTCTTCATTGAGTTTTGGAAGATTATATTTTTCTAAAAATTTGTCCATTTTACCTAGGTTTCATATGTCTTGGCATGCATTTCTTCATAATAGTGTCTTACAATCTTTTGTATTTCTGTGGCGTCAGTTGTAGTATCTCCACCTTCATTTCTGATCGAGTTTATTTGGGTCCTCTCTCTTTTTTTTTTCTTGATGAGCCAGCTTAAAGGCTTGTCAATTTTGTTTATCTTTTCAAAGAACCAGCTCCTGGATTCATTGATCCTTAGAATTGTGCTTTTAGTCTCTATGTCAATTAATTCTGCTCTGATCTTGGTTATTTCTTTCTTTCTACTTGCTCTGGGTTGTCTTTGTTGTTGTTCCTCGAGTTCTTGTAGGCATAGGGTTAAGTTGTTTGTTTGAAATGTTTCTATTTTTTTGGTAGGTCTGTATCACTATGAACTTCCCTCTCAGGACTCCTTCGCTGTGTCCCATAAGTTTTGGGTTGTTGTAAGTTCATTTTCATTTGTTTCCAGAAACTTTTTTTATTTCTTCCCTAATCTCATCCTTGACCCATTCATTTTTTAATAGCATGCTATTCAATCTCCATGATTTTGAGTGTTTGGGTTTTTTTCCCTTTGGGTTGGTTTCTAATTTCAGTCGCTGATATGATTTCAATTTTCTTGAATTTGTTGAGGCTTGTTTTGTGTCCTATCATATGGTCTATCTTTGAAAATGTTACATGTGCATTTGAAAAGAATGTGTATTTAGCTTCTTGGGGGCAAAAGGCTCTCTATATATATCAGTTAAGTCCATTTCTTCTAGGGTATTGTTCAATGCCACAATATCTTTGTTGATATTTTGTTTGGAATATCTGTCCATTTTTGACAGTGGGGTGTTGAAATCCCCTACAGTCAGGTCCTAACCTTATCGGGGCTCCCTTGTCTGTTAGTTCCTGTTTCTCCCTTGCTGCCTTTAAGATCTCTATTTTTCTTGGAATTTTGCTGTTTTAATTATGATGTGTCTTGATGTGTGCCTGTTTGGGTTCCTTTTGATTGGGAGTCCCTGTGTTTCCTGGATTTGTGTGACTTTTTCTCTCATCAGATTAGGGAAGTTTTCCATCATTACTTTTTCAACCAGGTTTTCTATCGCTTACTCTTCTTCTTCTCCTTCTGGTATCCCTATTATATGGATATTATATATTTCATGTTGTCCTGCATTTCCCTTAATCTCTCTTCATTATTTCTGAGCCTCTTTTCCTTTTCTTGCTTTTTCTGGGTGTTTTTTTTTCTACCTTGTCCTCCAGCTCGCTGATCCGATCCTCTGCCTCATCGAGCCTGCTTTTGATTCCTTCTGCTGTGTTCTTCAGTTCAGAAATTGTATTCTTCATTTCCTCTTGGCCTTTGTGGGTAGTTTCTATTTCCTTTTTCATGTTGATATAGTTTGCAGTGAGTTCATTGTAGTTTCCCTGTAGTTTCTGGTAATTCTCCGTGAGCTTATTGAGCTTCCTTATAACCAATGCTTTGAACTCACTATCTGATAGTTGGCTTGCCTCTGTTTCATTGATCAATCTTTCTGGGGCTTCCTCCTTTCCTTTCATTTGGGGATTGTTTCTTTGTCTTCCCATTGTTTGTGAGACTCTTCTTGCTATCCTCTGTTTCTTAAATTGATCTGTCTGATTCCCTGTGCATATGGTATGAACTTGTATGGTAGAATACCTGTGAGATTCAGAGGTGCAGTCTCCTTAATCTCCTTAGCTTGCTGGTCTTGGACTATCATTTATGTTGGCTGTCTGTATGTCTTTGGGTTTTGATTGTTGTTGGGTCTTTCTTTGATGGTCCCTTTCCTCCAGCTGCTTATCTGAAGGCCAACACACCTTGTATTCTGTTGTGTAGGTATGGACAGGTTGTGTTTAACCTGATTCTTCTTTGTGAACAAGGTTTTGAAGCTTCTCTCTCTCTTGTTCAGATGTTTGTTGTGGGTAATTTCTCCACCAATTGGTTGTATTTCCAGTTTAGTCCTGGATTGAGGTAAGTGTGGGTTCTACTTCCTCCTTCACCTTCTACTGTTCTTTTCTCCTCCCTTCATTATCTTGAATTCTTGTTTCTTTATTCTGTTCTGGTTGAATGTTTCTTTCTTCCTTCTGCTCCAAACTGTTGATTTGAGTCCTGGTTTCCTACCCATCACTGTTGGTTTCCTGTACATTTTCATTTATTTCACTTAGCATAGCCTTCATTTTTTCATGTAATTTGTGACCATGTTCAACCAGTATTGTGAGCATCATGATTACTAGTGGTTTGAACTGTGCACCTGATAGGTTGGCTATCTCTTCATTGCTTAGTTGTATTTTTCTGGAGGTTTGATCTGTTCTTTCACTTGTGACATTTTTTTGTATTGGCATGCCTATTACATAGTAAGGGGCATACATAACCTTAGGTGTTCACCAGGACGGGGCCACCAACATGGCTGTGTTGTGACACTGTACGTGGGAGAGGGGTCCAAGAGGGAACAGTGCCACTTGCTCCACTCTCTGTTGTTTTCAGTCACTTCTTCCACTACCCACAAGACATTTGGGCCCTTCTGGTGCTCATTCCTAGGTGGGTGGGTTTGTTTACATTCTAGGACCCTGTGGGTCTCTCCAAAGAACCCTCCTGTGAGGCTGGGAGTTTCTCCCGCTGTTGCCTCAACCATCACAAGTGTTTTCAATTAGAGGTTTGAGACTTTATTTTTCTGAACTGGAACCCCAGGTTGCATGGTCTGTCTCGCTCCCCAATTTTTCCTCCTGGTTTATCTGCACGTGAATGTGGAACTACCCAGTTTGCAGTCTGCCTCCTCATTGTGTCCACTACCTGCCACCTTGCTGTGAGTCCTCTCTGCCAGGCTACCTGTCTCCACCTCTCCTACAGGTGTGGATGAATGATTCTTCTTTAACTTCTTGGTTGTCAGACTTCCATACAGTTCGATTTTCTGTCATTTCTGGCTGTTTTTTGTTTTTAAGTTTGTTGTTGACATTCTTTTGGTTGTGCAAGGAGGCACAGTGTGTCTAATTACACCTCCATCTTGAGTATTGGGGGAGAAAATGGCGGTGAGATAGGGGGAACAGAGTCCACTTCCTCCTGCCCACTGGTTGATTTTCTGAGAAACAGGGCAAAAACCCAACAGTATTCCAGCACATATGATGATTGGTGACCAAGATTACAGGGGAATTTGAACGTTCAGATGGTAAGCAGAGTGCTTTGGAATGAAAAGGTCCCCCTTGGGACCAGCTCGGGGAGCAGCGTGGGGCTCCAGTCCCAAACTCTGCAGCTGCTGGATCAGATGCAAGATTCTTGGGAGGGAGCCAGATGCTTGTTTGGTCTGGCAGGCGTAAATAGGAAGGATTTTTCAGAAAGGAAAAATAGGAAAAAATAAGAGGCGCTCCCTGGCTATTTGGAGAGGCCCCGTGCCCAACAGTCCCAAGGTCTGTGCATGCCTGGGATTGAAGGCCCAGGGCAGCATGCCTGAAGCACCGGAGTGAGTGCACAGACAGCCCTCAGCCCATGGCAGCTGGCACTTCCATCAAGGGGAATTGGAGACTGTATGAACCCGGGTACCGGAGGCCTATCACTGGCCACTCCAGAGGAACTGGGAACCAGCTTGCAACCAGCGGATCCAGGGCCGGGCGCGAGTTGCAAAACGAAACAAGGGAAACTAGGGACTGTGCATATCCAGTGATCCGTGGACCACTCATGCACAGTTCAAAAATACCAGGGACAGTGCACAACCGGACCCCTCAGCTGGGGCTTGCTGGCGCACAATCCAGGGACAAAGGGGAAAGCAAACACAGGTGTGCAGAGCTCACGCTGACAGCTGGGGACAAAGCCCTAGCCACCCAGCCCCTACGCACATAGCTCTGCAGGGCCAATCGCCTTTGTAGGAATAAAGCACCCCGTTGAGGGGAGCGGCACACCAGAACTGCAGACCGCACAAACTCTTGACTCAGAGTGGGGGCCAAACTATCCAGAAAGGGTGCAGAGAGAACCTATTATCTAGACCAGCAAAGAGAAAATAGGCGGTGGGAGAGTTGCCCTTAATAGGTGCACGTCAAAAGACCCAGTTTTGACCCAGAAGCATACCGAGGAACTGGACTGGTGGCTGGACACCAGCAAAGAGAGCACCTCAGGAAGGGAGAAAAGCAAAACTAATATCTTCCCAGCAGCACACAGCCTGGCCGGACAGCTTTAAAATCAGAAAGCAGAAGTTTTTTTTTTTTAAGCTTTCTTCCTCTCTGTCCTTTGCTATTTTTAATTCCTTCTTCCTCCCTTTATTTTAGTATTCCTAGTCTCCTCCTCCTCATATCTCTCTTTTTTTAAATTTTTTCTTTTGTTCTTTTTACATTTATAAAAAATTAAAAAAAAATATTCTTTTAATTCGTCCTTCCATTCTTTCCTTCTTTATACTTTATTCCCCCTTCCTCCCTTCCTTTCCTTATAGTATCCTTTCTCCCTTCCTTCACTCCTTTTTTTTCTTCTTCTTTCTTTCCCCCTCGTCCCTCTCTCTTTTTTACCTAAATTAAAACCTGGAGCTGTGAAAAGACCAGAGCCAGACCCAGAAAGGGGTCAGCAAAAATCAGAGACAGTGAGACAAAATTAACTTTGCTACTCCAGAGAACTTGACAGATTAATTTAAGAAACAGAGGATAGCAAGAAGAGTCTCACAAACAATGGGAAGACAAAGAAACAATCCCCAAATGAAATGAAAGGAGGAAAGCCCAGAAAGAATGATAAACGAAAGAGAGGTAAGCCAACTATCAGATATTGAGTTCAAAGCATTGGTTATCAGGAAGCTCAAGAAGCTCACTGAGCTCGCAGAGAATTTCTAGAAACTACAGGGAAACTACAGTGAACTCACTGCAAACTATGTTAACATGAAAAAGGAAATAGAAACTATCCAAAAGGGCCAAGAGGAAATGAAGAATACAATATCTGAACTGAAGAACACAATAGAAGGAATCAAAAGCAGGCTCGATGAAGCACAGCATCGGATCAGCGAGCTGGAAGACAAGGTACAAAAAAAAAAAAAAACACCCAAAAAAAGCAGGAACAGGAAAAGAGACTCAGAAAGAATGAAGAGGTATTAAGGGAAATGCAGGACAACATGAAACGTAATAATATTCGTATAATAGGGATACCAGAAGGAGAAGAAAAGGAGCAAGGGTTAGAAAACGTGTTTGAAAAAGTAATGATGGAAAACTTCCCTAATCTGATGAGAGAAAAAGTCGCACAAATCCAAGAAACAAAGAGAGTCCCAATCAAAAGGAACACAAACAGGCCCACTTCAAAACACACCATAATTAAAATGCCAAATTCTGCCCAGCTGGTGTAGCTCAGGGATTGAGTGCGTGCTGGGAACCAGAGGGTCCTGGTTCGATTCCCAGTCAGGGAACATGCCTGGGTTGCAGGCCAGGTCCCAAGTGAGGGCCATGGGAGAGGCAACCATACATTGCTCTTTCTCCCTTCCTTCTCCTCTCTCTAAAAATAAATAAATAAAATCTTTAAAAATGGCAAAATTCCAAGACAAAGAGAGAATCTTAAAGGCAGCAAGACAGAGACAGGAAGTAGCATACAAGGGAGAACCAATAAGGCTAGCACCTGGCTTCTCAACGGAAACACTCCAAGCCAGAAGAGAATGACAAGAAATATTCCAAGTAATGAGAACCAGAGGCCTGCAACCAAGGCTACTTTTGCCAGTAAGGCTCTGAATTAAGATACATGGCCAAATAAGAAGCTTCCCAGACAAAAGAAGTCTAAAGGAATACACCTCCACCAAACCAGTTCTGCAAGAGATGATAAAGGGACTGCTTTAAGGAAAGGAAGGAAAAGAGAGAAAGAGAGAAACAAAGGGAGAAAAAAATGGCAATGGATATGTACGTATCAATAATATCCTTAAAGGTAAGTGGATTAAATGCTCCAATCCAAAGACATAGAATAGCTGAATGGATAAGAAAGCATGACCCAAACATATGCTGCCTACAAAGACCCACCTCAGGACAAAAGACATACACAGACTGAAAGTGAAGGGCTGGAAACAAGTTTTCCAAGCAAACGGACAAGAAAAAAGAGCCAGGGTAGCAACACTCATACCAGACAAAATAGATTTTTAAAAAAGGGCCATAAAGAGACACCCAGAGGGATACTTCTTAATATTCAAGGGAAGAATCCACCAAGAAAACATAAACATTGTAAATATAAATGCACCCAACATAGGAGCACCCAAATACATAAAGAAAATCTTGGAGGACTTCAAGAAAGATATTGATAGCAACACAATTATAGTAGGGGACTTCAACACCCCACTGTCAAAAATGGACAGATCTTCCAAACAAAATATCAAAAAAGATATTGTGGCATTGAACAATACCCTAGAAGAAATGGACTTAACTGATATATATAGAGCCTTTCACCCTAAAGAAGCTACATACACATTCTTTTCCAATGCACATGGAACAGTTTCAAAGATAGACCATATGATAGGACACAAAACATGCCTCAACAAATTCAAGAAGATTTATATCATATCAAGTATTTTCTATGACCACAAGGGTTTGAAATTAGAAACCAACCCCAATGAAAAAACCCCAAAACACTCAAAATCATGGAAATTGAATAGCATGCTGTTAAACAATGGATGGGTCAAGGACGAGATTAGGGAAGAAATCAAAAAGTTTCTGGAAACAAATGAAAATGAACTTACAACAACCCAAAACTTATGGGACACATTAAAAGCAGCCCTGAAAGGGAAGTTCATAGGGATAAAGGCCTACCTAAAAAAGATAGAAACATTTCAAACAAACAGCCTAACCCTACGCCTACAAGAACTTGAGGAACAACAACAAAGACAACTCAGAGCAAGTAGAAGGAAGGAAATAATCAAGATCAGAGCCGAATTAAATGACATAGAGACTAAAAGCACAATTCTAAGGATCAATGAATCTAGAAATAGGTTCTTTGAAAAGATAAAGAAAATCGACAAGCCTTTAAGCAGGCTCATCTAGAAAAAAGGAGAGAGCACCCAAATAAACTCAATCAGAAATGAAAGTGAAGATATTACAACTGATGGCACAGAAATGCAAAGGATTGTAAAACACTACTATGAAGAACTGTATGCCAAAACATATGAAAACCTATGTGAAATGGAGAAATTTTTAGAAAATACAATCTTCCAAAATTCAATAAAGGAGAAGCAGAAAGCCTGAACCTACCAATGACAGCAGATGAAATTGAAGCAGTAATCAAAAAACACCTGGCACACAAAAGTGCTGGACCATATGGTTTCACAGGAGAATTTTACAAAGAATTTAAGAGAGAACTAACCCCTATCCTTCACAGACTATTCCAAAAAATCCAAAATGATGGAAGACTCCCAAACTCTTTTTATGAAGCCAGTGTCATCCTAATCCCAAAACCAGATAAAGACACAGCAAAGAAAGAAAACTTCAGGCCAATATCGCTGATGAACATTGACACTAAAGCCCTCAACAAAATATTAGCAAACCACATGCAGCAATACATTAAAAAGATCATACACCATGACCATCCCAGGGATGCAAGGATGGTACAATATTCACAAAACAATAAACGTAATACATCACATAAACCAAAGAAAAGACCAAAATCACATGATCATATCAATAGATGCAGAAAAAGCATTTGATAAGGTACAGCATCCATTTATGATGAAAACACTTAGTAAAGTGGGAATAGAGGGAGCATTCCTCAACATAATAAAGGCCATATGTGAGAAACCTTCAGCCAACGTTATACTCAATGGGCAAAAACTAAAATTTTCCCCACTAAGATCAGGAACAAGACAAGGTTGTCCACTATCACCACTTCTATTCAACATAGTACTGGAAGTTTTAGCCACAGCAATCAGACAAGAAGAGGAAATAAAAAGGCATCCAGGGACTTCCTAAGATGGCGGCATAGGTGAATGTACCGTACCGCCTCACACAACCAAACAAGGGGAAAAAAAAAGAAATCTACACATCCAAACGCAGCCAAATCTGACAGAAAATCATATTGAGAGGAAGTCCGACAACCAAGGAATTAAAGAAGATACATTCATCAAGTTTGGTGAACCAGAAGGAGCAGAGCGAAGGGAGAGTGCTCGGGGACCCCGTGGCAAGCAGGTGAGCAGACGGCAGGTCCGCGGTTGGAGGGGCGGTTCCCGCGCACAGGGCTGAAGCACACTCAGACGGGGGCCGACTGACTGAAGCTCGGTCTGCGCCCGGCTCCCACCGACCCCAGAGCGACCCCCGGAGTCAGCGCAGAGGGGCCCGAAGTGCTTGCAGGAGGCGGTGTGGGTGCGGAGAGCAGAGAAGGCGCCATTGTGTGCTCAGGCCCCGCCCCCAGAGGCGTCCGTCCCAGCACAACTACCGGGAACTTCCCTGCACAGGGGATCCCCAAGACTCCGCCCCCCTTACAGTAACAGGTTCACCGAGGGGGAAAAAAATGGCCCAAAGAAAGGGACAGATCAAAACCCCAGAGCTAACCGACCAAGAGATAGCCAACCTATCAGATGCACAGTTCAAATCCCTGGTAATAAGGATGCTTTCAGA
>PVJI01031786.1:0-12687 GCA_004026765.1 Micronycteris hirsuta
ACTATTCATAGTTTTGATCTTCTGTTCTTAGATAAGTCCCTTTAACATTTCATATAATAAGGGCTTGGTGATGATGAACTCCTTTAACTTTACCTTGTCTGGGAAGCACTTCTATCTGCCCTCCCATTCTAAATGATAGCTTTGCTGGATAGAATAATTTTGGATTTAGGTCCTTGCCTTTCATGACTTCAAATACTTCTTTCCAGCCCCTTCTTGCCTGCAAGGTTTCTTTTGAGAAATCTGCTGATAGTCTTACAGGAAGTCCTTTGTAGGTAACTGTCTCCTTTTCTCTTGCTGCTTTTAAGATTCTCTCTTTATCTTTAATCTTGGATAATGGAATTCTGATGTGCCTTGGTG
Organism: Micronycteris hirsuta; assembly: GCA_004026765.1. Taxonomy (NCBI): domain Eukaryota; kingdom Metazoa; phylum Chordata; class Mammalia; order Chiroptera; family Phyllostomidae; genus Micronycteris; species Micronycteris hirsuta. The sequence goes on from PVJI01031786.1 coordinate 358, forward strand.
TGTGCCTCCTCAGATCCAACTTGTTTGGGACTCTGAGCTTCCTGGACATCCTGGAAGTCCATTTCCTTTGCCAGATTGGGGAAATTTTCCTTCATTATTTTTTCAAATAAGTTTCAATTTCTTATTTTTCCTCTTCTCCTTCTGGTACCCCTATGATTCAGATGTTGGAATATTTTAAGTTGTCCCAGAGGTTCCTCAGCCTTTCCTCATTGTTGTTTTTTTTTTTTTTTTTGAATTCTTGTTTCTTCATTCTGTTCTAGTTGAATATGTATTTCTTCCTTCTGTTTCAAATTGTTAATTTGAGTCCCAGTTTCCTTCACTTCACTGTTGGTTCCCTGTGTATTTTTTTTTTCATTTCACTTTCCATAGTCTTCACTTCTTCCTTTATTTTTCATCTGTACTCAGTAATTTCTGTGAGCATCCTGATTACCAGTGTTTTGAACTCTGCATCTGATAGGTTGTCTATCTCCCCATCACTTAGTTCTGTTTGTGGAGTTTTGATCTATTCTTTCATTTGGGCCATATTTCTTTGTTTCAGTGCTTCTGTTATGTTGTAACCATACTTTTAATTTTTTAGATGAATGCCAAATTCTACCACATTAGGAAGAAATGAAACTACAAGTTTTCCTGGCATATACTATTTTAATCAACAGACACTGTGACATTTCAATCAGTAATAATTCAAGAAAGAATTGTTATTGCTAATGTTTCTTCACAAATTAGTACTTTGTTTAAGGCTTAACTAAAATCAACTACTGTTTTAGTTTCTGTGAGTTTTTTTAATTCAAAGACCTTTGTCCCCCATTCAGTTTGTCCCCAAAGGCCATATCACCTACCCCTAGGCTGGGAGCAGGTCACAGTGAAAAGAGCACTGGTCTAGAAATCAGACATTTGTCCTGAACTGCCTGTGTCTTTCACTGGTTCTTTAGATTTAAACAGGGTCTTCCCACCCTGGCTGGAGTGGCTCAGTGGACTGAGCACTGGCCTGCAGATGGAAAGGAAGGGTTGCCATTTGGGGGCAAGTGAGAGGCAACCGGTTGATGAAAGAGAGAGAGGGTTCTCTCCCTCTCTTTCTTTCTCCCTTCCCCTCTCTCTAAAAATAAATACATCTTTTAATAGGGCATTCCTTTTATTTAGACTTAGTTTCTTGTAGGGGCTGAATAAAGATGGTTCTTTATAATTATAAAATTCTATGATTCTCAAAAGCTCTTCACATGTTACCTACATATATTGAACGATGTGACATTAACTCCTCCAAAGTTATACATGTACACATCACAGCCTGATACAGAAAGTGAATTCTCCTCATCTAGATCATTGATAGATCACACAGCTTGGTATGCTTTCTAGAAAGAGCAGAAATTAGTTCATATTTAAAGCAATTAATACCTTAATAATTAGACTATCCTTAACAACATGTAAACTCTTATCCCTTTCTCTCCACAGAAGAAACATAAATTTGACTGTATTTCTTGCCCTTGTAACTTGCTCCAATTTCTGGCTGCTTATATTTATTAGATATTAAATCTGAAGTTACAAATATAAGTGAAATAGTCATTGCCAACATTTTCTTCTAAAAAAATACAACTTCCCAAGTATAGTTTCTTCACTCCCAGGTATATGAACTCATACAGGTGTCTTCTGGGATTCCCACTTGTGTTGTACACCCCAGGGTCAAGAAGCCACAGCTGGGTTTTACTTTCGGGGTCACTAATATATAAGAGTTACGCATAATCATTTTATTTACAATTAGAACAATAGACAGCGCCTTCTTGGAGACACCACTGGTGTCACAAAAGTTTCTGGAGTCCTATTCCTCCCCCTACCCCCCAGAAAATAAAACAGACAAACTAACAAAGGACAGCCGATTCCAGGACTTCCAGGGGACAGGTGAGGCAGAAGACAAATGAGAAATCCCTGAAAGATTAGATGAAAACATCCAGGAGCCAGGCCCACCAGGAGGAAGAGAGTCTAGGCTAAAGGAAAGAGTTGGAGTTGGGCATCCAGAGGGACAGGGAGCTTGATCAGCAGGGGCCGTGAGAGGCACAGCCCCAAGGTCGAGGTGTTGTGGGAATAGCACCCAGAGGGAAGGCTGAGTCTGAGATTCCTCTTCTGATGCGTAACTGGGCTTAGAGGGCCTGAAGTACCTGGGAAGGCCCACCCACTCACCCACCAGTCCAGGCTGAAGTAAACTCTCCTTGGAGAAAAGCTCCCCTCAGCTAGGCTCACAGGTCTTCCACAAACTGAAAGTAAGCATGGGCTTACAAATAAAGATCACCTAACAGAAAAAAAAAAAAAAAAAGAGCTACAATGTGAGAATCAGCAGACAAGAAAAAAAGATTTAAAATGAAAGAATTGCAGATATCGAAACTGTTTGACCTACTAGAAAATAGTCACATGACATTTGCAGAAGAAAAGTGCAATTACGATAAGTAGATAGTAAAACTATGAGACATAAGCAGCTAGACTTGAAAAAAATATAATGTATAGAAATAAAAAATAATGATTTTATATACACTGAAATTTGAAGGCTCAATTAGTGTCGATAAATAAACGATAGAAGGAAAACACAGAGGTCAGGGAACGGGGTTGAAGGCTCCAACCCTTTCACCGCATTTTTGTCTTTCTGGCTGCGAGTCCCCATCCTGAAGCTCCCTCGGGCGAGAGCCGGGACAGCGCATTAGCGTACAAAGACACTGTCGTCACTCTGGAGATTGTAAGGGAGCTGTGTGCCAGAAACCAGGGACAATGGCCAACAATTTATTTTTTTATTATTTAACATTTCCTTTTAGCCTGATGTCTTTCAAAGGATGATTTTAGTTCATTTATACTTGTTGTGATGCTGTGATTATGCATGGCACTGCTTTACATCTTGAAAGTGAGACCTTCAGTCTACTAAAGTCTTCTCTTATTTGCTACTAAACAAACAAGAGAATTGTTTTCATCGCATTAACTAGTTGAATGAACAGAAATCACATTCTATTTTACATATTTGGCATAAATGGGGACAGAGTCCATTTTTCTAGAAAGTTATTTTTAATACAATTGAACAGAAACTGAAAGATTTTATCCCCCCAAAACAGGATCCACAATATTCCTGATGTTTCTTACTTCTCTGAAGTCAAAAGCAGTAATTTGCAGATATAAACTTGAATCAAAGGAGCTTAGTAAAAGGTTCTTTGCAGATGTGATTAAGGTTATGGATTTTGAGATGAGAAGATTATTTGGGATTATCAAAGTGAGCCTATTCTAATCACATAAACTCTTAAAATTAGACAAGCTTTCCCAGCTGAGGTCAGAGAGATGTGATGACAGCTAAAGAGGCAGGAGAGAGAAGGCAGGACAAAGTGAGCCGTTGCTGGCTTTGGAGGCCAAAACCAAGAGCGTAGGTGAGCTCTAGAAGCCGAAAACCACCGCCAGCAGACAGCCAGGCAGCAAGCAAATGGGGATCTCGGTTCTGCAACTGTAAGGAAATGAATTCTCTAAACAAACTGAGTGAGCAAGGACACAAGATTCTTGCCTAGAGCCTCTATAAAGGAACACAGTCTATGGACACTTGAATTTTAACCCAGTGAGACCTGGGATAGACTTATGACCTACAGAAATAAAAAGTAATGTGTGTGTGAACCACTAAGTCTGGGGCCATTTGTAATGACAGCAATAGGAAAATTAATATAAGACCTTAGGATAGCAAAGCAACTTTGTCAAAGTCACACAACTTTTAGGGATGACACTGGGACTGGAACACTGATTCCATTTGCTACTGATTTACTCTTAGTGAAATTGGAATATACCTGTATTTTCCTGGTAATAAATATTGAACTGCTTCCTAATGGACATTTAGCAAATTAGCAGATGTTCTGAAAGATACCAATAATAATGGTGTTATTAAATTAATGCCAATTCGTTTTCAAGGAAAAGAATAAGAATTTTTTTTATTTTGGCTTAGAAGGATGAAAAGAATTTACCCATTTTACATATCACTTAAGACATGTTCATTTTATTAGCAACAGAACAGATGTTGATTAGGGAAACATAAATCAAACTCACAATGAACTATCACCTCGCACCTGTCATAATAGGTATTATCAAAGAGACAACAAATAATTGGCAAGTATTGGCAAGTATTGGCAAAGATGTGGAGAAAAGGGAACCCTGATGCACTATTAATTTCTAAATTAGACCCAATATGGAGATTCCTCAAAAATTAAAAATAGAACTACCATATGACCCAGAAATTCCACTTTGGGTATTTATTCAAAGAAAATGAAAACAATCATTTGAAAAGATATATGCATCCCCATATTCACTGCAGAATTGTTTACGATAGCCAAGATATGGAAGCAACCTAGGACCATTGGTAGATGGATGGATAAAGAAGATGTGGTATGTATATAGACAATGGAATATTACTCAGCCATAAAAAGAATGAAATCTTGTCATTTACATCAATATGGATGGACCTAGAGAATATTATGCTAAGCGAATTACATCAGAGAAAGACAAATATCATGTTCGTTTATATGAGAACCTAAAAATCAAAACAAGCAAACAAAACAGAAACAAACTCACTGATACAGAGAGCAAGCTGATGGTTACTGGGAAAGGGAAAGGGGATGAAGGAGGACAATTGTAGCAACAATTGTAAAACAAGTCTTGGGGATGTACTGTACAGCATAAGGAATATAGCCATTAATATTGTAGTTACCACGTACAAATGGTTACTGGTCTTGCTGAGGTGATGACTTTGTAAGGTATAGAAATATTCAATCACTATGCTATATACTTGAAACTAATAAAATATTGCATGTCAACTACAACATGTTTTTAAAAGGCTACCTGTTGCATTTGCTAGAATTTTAAGAGCAGCGGGTCAGGTTCCCTAGAGAGTGCAGGCTGGAACTCAACATAAAGTATTGCTTTACTAGTTTATAAGTTATATATTTTTAAAATATTATAAAAAATAAAAAAATATACAAGGATTTTTTTAAAACCAGGAGATTGTAGAATTTTTAAATAGCCCATATAGGACTTATTAAAGTTGGAAAGCCAGCAAATTATAACAACAATGAACTGGGACTTGGAAGCAAAAAGTTTCTCACGGTGTAGCCTTGGCAAAAAATCTTTCCAAGGCTCAATATTTTCATCTGTAAACTAGTGGAGAACCAAATCTGTTCCTGCCTGCATGCCATGTTATTTTAAGAACCAAATGATATAATAGAGAAGAAAGTGATGTGTAAAGAGATCAGAGAAGATATTCAGGACGAGGAGCCAGAAAGAGCTGTTGCTTTTCCATCTGCCATGTGACATTGTATAATCAGCTACTTTACTTTATTCCTCAAAACTGTAGTTCTCCCATCTGCGAAGTAGAAATAATATAACATTCCCTTCAAACTTTATAAGGTACCATCTTTGAAAGTATTTTCAAATAAGAAAACTCTCAAGAAGTCATGTGCATAGAAATCTAAATACTTTCTGGGAAAATGATGTGATAATGTATTATGGATGGAAATGTTCTCCCAGATACATAAATAATACTATTTCTAGATGTCTATGTAAAGCCACAAGTTTGGCTTAACTTCCAAGGAACTTAAACTTTAAAAGGAATATACTATTTGAAATAGGACCCTTATGTATATATGCAGAAGACTAACAGAGGGGAGACCTATTGTCAAGCCAAAAAAGTAACGCCTTGCACGGGAGCTCTCTGGAAGTCAGGTGAGCAGTAACAATGAGGAGCCACTGCAGAGGATCGCCGCATGTTACTTCACGAAGAGTGGACTCTCTCCCACGTGTTTTCAGAAATACCTGAAACATCATAAAAGATTCCACTGATGAGAAAGATGACACATCCTTTTGGATGAAATTTGGGATTTACAACCCTTCATTATGTTCAAAATACATAGAAGTAGAAGACGTTAAATTGTATTTGAAATCTTATTGAAAAGCTTTGCCTTACAAAGATGATTAGAAGAGTCTAACATTCATGCTAGGAACACAGTTCCAGTAAACTAATCACACATGCTCAGATGAGCCAAGTATCTACTTCTTGACACAAATTTAAAAAGAAAAGATATGTTCTGTTCAGCTGGGTCAGAATCCAGAAAATCTTATAATTTCTTATCAATTGTACTTGTCACTAGTGAGACCGAAAATGTTGATCCACTATTGAGTACTATCTGCAAAACATCCTGGAGGTTAGCATACTGTTTCTGGATAAATTGTGATTATTTAGCCCTCTATTCTTACAGTTGTTTACAAGCATTAAGCTTTCCATTCAAAATTAAATTATTAATGTCTTAAAACAAGTAGTAGGACAACTCTTGGCAAATCCACTGTATGAAATCTTATGTCTTCAGAAAACATGGGAACTTAATATAATAACCAGATCAACACATAGAAATGGAATAGCAAAATAGTACTTCAAAAATTTTCAGAATACTATTTAAGTAACACAACTATAATAAATAAATTGTCAAGATGAACAATAATTATAATACATTTATATAGTAAGTTAAAATGACTCCTTAAAATCCTTGCCATGCATTTTTTATCTTTGTGAGACCTGGATTTATAGCTTCTCTCTGGTGTTTATTCATTGCAGGAGTTTAATCTACTTCCCTCCTTCATACACAGTGCAGTTGGTAAGAATATCTGCTTTATCTTACGGCAGTGAAGGTGCAAAGCTCCTACTGTAACACTTGGTACATAAAAAAAGCATCAAAGAAAGGAAGATACTCTTTGTTTTATTGGCCCATAACCACCATAAATAGAGGAAAATCATTCTAGTTTCACAAATTAAAGGTCTTGAGAGCTAGATTCTAGCACCTACTTTAGCAAAGTCCTTGTAATAACCGGAGCAACATTCTATAATTGCATAGAACTTTATCATTTAAAACATCAAAAATATCTTATTTGTTAAAAATTTATAGCAATGACTAATTCATACCCTCAAAGTAGAGACAATTGAGACTCAGAGAAATTAAGTGACTTTTTAATAATTTTTAATGTACTAGATGTATTTTGACTGCCGAGGATTTTTCTTTATCATAGCAAATGTCTTTCCTTCTAATTCATTGATAAGGTCCTTGTGAGAGTTTCCAAGTCTAACATAAATCCATACTCCTTGCTACAGTGGACTGGTCCAAGACTGGGTGGGAATAAGACCCATCTGGAGCCAATAACAGCAGCCCACATTCACAGTGGTCACAACTGATTGGTTCAACAGTGCACATGTGACTCAATCTAAGCCAAAGGGTTTCTCCTCAAGATTCTCTGACTTAAGCCAAGAAAGTTTCTCTCTGATAACAGAGCTTTAAAATATGTCTAACTTTGGAGCTATTGGCATCTATGACTTCTATAAAGTGGGAACGTTATTCTAAGCCAGAAAAAAAAAAGAAGTAAAATTAAAAAAAATAGAAGTAAAGATGAAATAGAGTAAAAGAAGGACATTCCTGTCCATTTATTCATGAGATACAGGCTCACCCCATTCCTGTCTTTGGGTCGCACTGGGTAGGCCAGTATCTTTATAATAAGTTCTGCTTTCGCTGAAGCTCGTGTGTAAAGCTTTTATAACTCGGACCCCAAAGAGTCTAAAATGGAGTTTTTGTATACAACTAAATTCGGTGTTTGTTTCACTAGACGGGCCCCTTATAATCATCACTGTTCTGCAAAAATATCCTTTTGCCATTTTTATGAATTTAATTGTTGGTCTTAAGTAGGAAAGAGCTCTAAAGTGTGGCATTAGAATTGTATGTATGCATTGAAAGTGTTACAGTACATAAGAAAAAAATGGTACAAAGAGGACAGACCCATCCCCTAAAACTGCTTCAATTCATCCAGTGCACACTACAATTCAACTTGCGAAGACTGAATTCCTCAAACTTGCCCAGCTCCATATAATCCCAGACCATTCCACACGGGTTTTTCATTTGTTTGTTTGTTTTGCTTCTATTTAGGTCTCCCAACCCCCAGTCTACAGCCTGGACAACTCTTCACCTAACTAAGTGTTGTTACCCAGGTCTTGGCACAGAGACAGTTTATTCCAGGAAGCCTTCTCTAATCCCCAAGTCTGGGTTCTGTTCATCTCCTCCATGCTCTAAAGCCTTCATACTAAACCTATCATAACTTTTATTGCTGTGCAGTGAAATTGCTTGATCAAAGTCCACCAACATAATGTAATCTCAAGAGGGCAATAACTAACCTGTTCGATCCTGCATCTTCAGTGTTTTGTGTTTAATGCACAGCAGACACTCAACAAATGTTCCTAATACTCAGTCTTTGTGAATACACTGCTTGGAGGAGTTTTATAAATGTCATATCACCCCCAAACCAGTCGCTGATGAGGAATCTCACTTCCTGATGAAAGCATTTGCCTTACTCATTAACGTGTTGAGATGGACATTAATTGAAAATCACTTGATTCCAAAATGCCTGAAGTCCTCTTCTGAAGTTCCATAAAAAAGTGTTAAAGATAAACCTCAACGGGCACTGAAATAGGAACTGTCTTCAAACTGTATTTAGATAATTTTATTTATATTGATAACGGAAAATGTGAATTAATATCTATCTTCACCAAATATTGTTCACTGGAAAAGTACTTTGCAACAGGTTAAAAGTGAACATTTTAACTCTGTCATCTAACTGGCCAAGTCTAGATTTGGGCAATACCATTGCAAACTATGTATTCTCAAAACCAAAGTGTTTTGCCTTATGTGAGCACATTTAGCTACATAACTCCCTCTCAGAATATATTAGAAATGACAGTGATGAAATAAAAAAAAATAACTCAAATAAGGAAATATGTATGCTACTCAAATTCCACCAGCAATTTAAAGGGTATGAAGCTCAGGATCCTCTCACTGGGTGACACTCATCTGACATAAACAACAGCACCAGGGGAGAAGCACGCCTGAACACATGCCTGTCATAAGGTCATAGGTTGAAGGGAGGCGCAGAGAAAGCCCAGTGTCTGGTTTCTACCAACTGTTCTGAGAGTGTTTCCATCCTGTTGTGGATTTGGCCCTCTGCACACTCTACTGTAGTAGAGTCACTTTGGGTTTGGTTGAAGAGCACAAGTCAAATTCCTGTGTTTTCACTGGGTCTAGTATTTGAATATGAATATACTTATTGCCCTTAATATGAGAAAAAACTAATTTACATATCTCCCTAGAAAATATTGAGAAGGAAAGAGAAAAGGGACAAAAATTATATTAGGAACAACTATGATGCCCTAAGCTCAGCATAGAATATTATATAATAATAATAATCATATCTTATTAATATTATGCCAATCTACTTAATATCTTAAATTACAGATGGATTCTACCGAATAATAAAGGAAAAAGATGTTATAAACTAAGTTTGCCCATTGTCCTGTAGAGTCCTTGCATTTGAAGAGTTTTCATTTTTCTAAGGAGATGGTTACAGGATTCAGGGATGCCCAAACAATAATTTATTTAAATATAGAAGGAAGAGCCCTCACAGCCGCTGCCCCTTCCCCTCCACGAATAAGTTCACATGGGTGTGCCTCCACACATCTGCGCACACGGACTCCCACTCCAGCCAGCGCAGCCCTGGCGCTTCCCAGCAACCTGCACGTGGGCGGGCACTGACGTCAGCCTCAGCCTGGGTTCCAGGCAGAGAAAAGGGAGAAGTCGCCAAAGCCAGGTGCAGCAGTCCCCCAAACCTTGCCCCCAACCAGAAGCTTAACCCAGAATATCACAAGATGGAAGTGTAGGTAAACACGACTTCCTCTTTGCTCACCTCCTCATACAATCATAGCAAACATTTACAACTAAACTACAAAAAAACTATCACCCAGAATCATCAGAATATCAAGCTCCATGGAAGGCTGACAACAAAGGAATAAAAGAAATCACAACCACCCAAATGAACAGGGGGGTGGAGATGCGGTGACACAGAACTTGCAGTCTCATAACCACATGTGGTGGACAAAAATCAGGAGAGATGCCTCAGAAGTGAGGGATCCAAGCCCCATATCAGACGACCTAGCCCAGGGTTCCAGTGCCAGGAGATAAGTCACTATAACTTCTGGCTGTAAAAATCTGTGGGGGTTGAGCAGAAGGGATTCTCAGGCATCTCCTCTTAAAGGGACCATAACTGACATGGGACTTACACAGACTCACTCCTTCTGGGCTCAGAACCAGGGCAGCATCTGGAAGGGCACCAATGGCATACAGGAAGAAACTGAAGGGCCTGGCATCAGGGTGAGTGCCAGGGGACAGCTTCTTCTCAGAAGAAACTCCAGAGGCCAAGTAGTAGTCATTATGTCTTCTCTGAGCCCTCCATCACATATATCAATAGACCAGGATACCATATCTGAGAAACCATCAACTTGGTTCATACGAATAGCCCTGCCCTGGCCATTACCTAAGGCTCTACCCCATGCAACTTACAGGTGCACTTCTCTACATAGGCCACACTACTAAGAAAGGGAGTCAAAACAGCTCTACCTAATACATAAAAGCAAACACAGGAGATTGCAAAAGTGAGGAGACAAAGAAACATGGCCCAAATAAAAGAACAGAACAAAACTCCAGAAAAAGAACTAAACCAAATGGAGATAAGCAGTCTATCAGATGCAGAGTTCAAAATGCTGGTGATAAGAATGCTCAAGTAACTCACTGGGTACTTCAGCAGCATAAAAAAGACCAAGGCAGAAATGAAGGTTACACTAAGTGAAATGAAAAAGAATTTACAGGGAATCAACAGTGGAGTGGGTGAAGCTGAGAATCAAATCAATGATTTGGAATATAAGGAAGAAAAAAACATTCAATCAGAGCAGCAAGAAGAAAAAGGAATCCCCCCAAAAGAAGGATAGGGAAATAACCTCTGGGAAAACTTCAAATGTACCAACATTCAAATCATAGGGGTGCAGGAAGGAGAAGAGAAAGAGCAGGAAAATGAAATTTAATTGAGAAAATAATCAAAGAAAACTTCCCTAATTTGGGGAAGGAAATAGACATACAAATCTGAAAAGAACAGAGAATCTCAATCAAGATGGACACAAAGAGGAGCACACCAAGACACATCATAATTAAAATGCCAAAGCTTAAGGGTAAAGAGAGAATCTTAAAAGCTGCACGAGAAAAGCACATAGTTATCTATAATGTAGTTCCCACAAGACTGTCAGCTGATTTCTCAAAAGAAACTTTGCAGGCTAGAAGGGACTGGCAAAATTATTCAAAATGATGAAAGCAATGACCTACAACCTAGATTACTCTACCCAGCAAAGTTATCATTTAGAATGAAAGGGCAGATAAAGTGCTTCCCAGACAAAGTAAAGGTAAAGGAGGCCATTGTCACCAAGCAATTATTATATGAAATGATAAAGGGGATTATTTAAGAAAAAGATCAAAACTATGAACATTACATTTACAATAAATTTACAATCAACAGTTGAACCTAAAAAACAAACTAAGCAACAAGCAGAAGAACCACAGAATTGTAGATATGGAGATCATGTGGAGGGTTATCAGCTGGGAGCGGGAAGGGGGATAATGAGGAAAAAGGAACAGGGATTAAGAAGTACCAATCGGCAGGTACAGAATAGACGGGAGGATGTTAAGAACAGTACAGATAATGGAGAAGCCAAAGAACTTACATGCATGACCCATGGACATGAACTAAGTGGGGGATTGCACAAGGGAATGGGGAGTAGAGTGTGGAGGGCATTAAGGGGGGAAAGATTGGGACAACTATAATGGCATAATCAATAAAATATATTTTAAAAAAGAAACACTAAAAAATAAATAAACATACAGTATACAGTGAAGAGAACATCCGGGTGGTGTGGAAAGCCATTGAATATGCCACTATAGATGGGGAGAAGAAAGCAAAAATGAGACCAAGCATGAGAAAGCTAAGATTCAGTGAAAAGATAATAAAGTTCAATGGCGAGTTGGAGTCCAGCACCCCCTAGAGCTGCATGTGAAGGCAGAAGTCAAGGCCCACCTACGGGAGCTGACTGTAACAGTACCAAACCAGCCATAGGAACTTCAGAATATGTTTTATTTCAAGAAAAATGTCCCCAACACTAACACACACCCGGGGCCAAGGCTGACTTGTGAGCTCAGCTGGCTCTGCTCCCTCTGCCTGGGTCAAAATGGAGCCGGGTCACAATGAAGCCCTGGCTGTGAAAGAGGCCAACACACAAGACTCCCCATTCCCAGCTGGGAAAGAGATAAGAGAGGAGAGAGTGAAGAGATGTGGCGATATCCTTCAATGTCCACCATTCCTAGGAGCCCACCCAGGACAATGGTGGAGAACAGGCAACAAGGGCAGCAGGGCTGCGAGGGGCCAGAGCTC
>PVJI01031787.1:0-12821 GCA_004026765.1 Micronycteris hirsuta
TATTAAACATTTATTTATCTACTGTATTATCTTACTTCCTTTTCTTCTTTTTCACTCTTGTTTTCTGTTTCCCTTTATGATGGGAAAGGCCACTCAACAATTATTTATTTCTCCCAAGTACTCTATCCTGAGTATAAATATGACATGGGAATGAACTTCCTTGGTTAGAATATGGAACTCAGAATAGGGGGAGTAAGTCACCCAGAGAATGTTTAACTAGAACTCTCATCTCATGGAGCTTATTGGTCTAAAACACCCTCCAAATGAGAATCAAATTTAAAGTGATATTATGTTGGTAATGCTCCATAAGTCAAGTATATATCATCTCTTGGAGAATCACCTTCAACTAAGGCCTGCAAGACCTTTCAAGTTAAAGTTCCAAGAAACATGAGCTCAGAGTTTAAAATCACACACAAACACGAACACACAAGCTCTCGCTTGAACGCAGAGACAGGACGATCAGGCCCACAAAATTACGAGGTTGAAATAATCAGGCAGAGGTTATTAAATAACTGTATATGGTATGTTAAAAGAGGTAAAAGAGAAACTAAAACTTATGGGCTGGTAGGAAGAAATATTTTAAAAGATCAGGAGAATTAGAAAAAAAATCAACTGAAATTCTAGGAATAAAAATAATAATAATTAAAATTTAAAGCTCACTGGACACATTTTTTAAAAAAGTAAATGTAGCTCAGAGAAGTTAATGAACTGGAGTATCAAATTGATACTCAAAATGCAGCACCAAAAAAATAAATTTAAATTGTAAAAGAGTTGTTAATCAAAACTGGGAATAGTGTGAAAATGTCTAACATTGAACTATCTTGAGGTCTGGAAGGAAATAAGAGAGAAAAGGGATGTGGCAATATTTGAAGAAATATTTGGCAAGTTTGAGAATTGTTAGAAAACACTAATCCCAAATTAGGAAGCCCAAATCATCTCAAAGGGAATAAACTACACACACACACACACACACACACACACACACACACACACACACACACACACACTATAGTGAAACTGCATGATACCAAAGACAGAAAGATTTTCAAAAACATCTACACAGGAAAGATAGATCATTTATAAAATACATAGTGCGGTTTACTTTATGTGTTAGAATCAAAGGAAAAGAGGGTGTGTTACGTGAAATCCATCGGTGATAGATTAGGGAGACCTTAAGAAAGCAAAGTTGGGAAATCTCTGGGGTTGGATAAAAAGTCAAAGGAATAGACACATACTTCTTTTACATAGGTGGGTACAGGATAGTTAACCATTAACAATGAACAAGTAACAGTAATAATGAGGGGTTCTGTGGTGTCCTGCTCTAGTGGGAGATTGTTCCTGAGGGGTCTGGAAAAAGGAAATTACCCTGACATTCCAAAGGTATGTATGTTACCAGTAGATGCAAAAAGACCTTTGTCAAAGAAAATATTGGGCTAGGACATGACTATCCGCTTTTAGGTAGGAAATTTTAATTGTGGACCATCCTCTGTGGTTCCTTTAGCTCTCTGAGTTTGTAAGGCCGCCATGTAGGCCTCCCCTGAGCTTGTCAGGTTTAGTGTGTGTGGTGATTGTTTTGGGGGGCCAGGAGGGCAGGAGCAGGGGGGTAAGAGGAGGTAGAGGAGGGTATGGGGGAGAATAAATGGTGATGGATGGAGACTTGACTTGGGGTGGTGAACACACAATACAGTGTGCAAATGATGTGCTGTAGAACTGAGCACCTGAAACATACAATTTTTTCAACCAGTGTCACCTCAATAAATTCAATAAAAATGAAAAAAATACAGAGCCAGGATCATCAGTGCTGGGTGCCCCTAACACCTAGGTTGGTGTTTTTTCCTCTACTCTGCACTTCCTCCAGGCTTTCTCCCTGGGTTTCTAGCCTGACCCTCCCCTAACAATGGCAGCCACCACTACGTCACTGACGTCAAGCCTAAGTACACTGCAATACACGTTCTATAAAATGTTGTGGTTCTTAGTGTGTAATTCTAAATTCCACACATAGAAATCGGTATCTAAATCAGGACTGACTGATTATGTTTTACTTCTCAGTTAAAATAGTTATTCAAATGTTCTAACTGCACGCCATGTGCATTAGAAGATGATGGCAATTAAGCAGTTAAGATTTAGCTACACATGTGACAGGGATTTAGTTATGGCACCACGAGAGGGTTATACCTGTGTTTTAATGCGAATTTGCAGATATAGAATGTGCAATATGCATTGCAAATATTAGATTATGAAGGTCAGCAAGCACTTGTTGAAAATTAAAAGACATCTGTGTTGGGTTGTGTTTTGGATATGTCTGTCGATCAGAACAAGAGAACAAACATGAATTATATTTATAAGATGTTAAATTAAATTTGAATTGATCATTCAATTCTTAGAAGAATCTAAATAGTCTACTTGTTAAAGATTTGATGTCAATTTCTTTACATTTTTGTTTTATATTTTTTTCTCTAATAAAATAGTGTGAAGACTAAGATAAAGGGAAAATTCCTTTGTAGTAGACTTTAGGAGATATTGAAATAGTTTTGTTGTAATGATGTGTTGTTGTAAAAGCATCTGTAGCAATTTCAGTAAAGAAACGGAAGATTCTGTTCATTGATTCTAGGAAATGAAAAGAGGTATTTTGATATAAGGTGACATCCATTTCTTTTTCCCTTTGAATCCTAGGAAGAAAAGTCCTTAGAAACAGTTATTGTTTGGGCAGTTAAGGGACATTAGCATTTGAAGCACAAAAATTTCTTAGAATAAAATGGGCAAAGAGGTTGATAGGAAGCTATTAGGGACTAGTGCACTAAGAAAGGGGAATGGGAATCTCACCGAATGCCTACGGGAAGTTTAGGAGTTACGGCACAGAGAAGTGTAGCAGGGTGAAGAGTAATTTGTAAGACTGGAAATTTAATCTGTTCATGGGCACTGAGACAGAAATCAAAGGGAAGAAACAAATTGCAGATGTGAGAGAGCCAGAGAGAGATGGTTAGGTGAATAGGTCTGCTTTGTAAAGGAGAGGGAAACCCTCAAGGAGCCGGTGTCTCACCTTCTTCTCAGAAATACCCACCTTTGTCAATCAGAGGTGGTGTTTGAACTGGTATGATGTCATATTCTAGCATGAAAACAGTTTTGATTGACAAAGTATTCTGAAAAGTAAATATGAATATGTATAATTTCCAGAGCACAAAAAAATACTGAGATTTTATGAGTCTTATATTGTACATAATTACCTTTCAATGAAACTGTAGCTTTCAAAACAATTCCACTATGATATTCTTTTAGGTTTCAATAATACTTTATGTGGGTTTGGTTTCTACATGAGATGTATTTTAATAGGAATCCATCTATAATGGAAAAATGTAATAATGGCATGTAAAATGTATACAGATGTCTATATATCCACATACTTGTCCTAAGTCTCTAAATCAGAGGTAGTTTATTTTCAACTAGAAGAAGAAACATAGTCACATATGCCTTAGCTCAGGTAGCCAGTAAATGTGTTCCTACCATATTATTTCACTTACTGTGCCTTTAGAACTCTTGGGGGTTGTGGTTTTTATGTCACATTCTGAACTCATTGTTGGAAAAGCCTTCCATGCTAAACCAGAGTCAATAAATGAGTGATTTTCTCACCCCCTTTTCGAATGTATAGTAAAGGAAACTGAAAACATGGTAAGTCCATTCATCGTAGGAGATGTTAGAACTCTTCCTGACATACTCGCCCCTTAGTAACATTTCTTGCATGCTAGCTACCCCTTCAGCCCCGTCACCTAGCAGCTACAGGAACTCTGTTTTCAGTCCTCATGCCATTGCTGACAGGGCAGCTCCACTCGTTTCCTTACTTCTCTTCCCACTGCTGCCTGAGAAGACACTCTCCTACTCCCACCCCCGACCCCAACATTTTCGCTTTAGTTTGGGGTTATCTGTGCTATGAGAAGGTGAAGATTTTTGCTCTCACTGCAGTTACAATGTTCAGACTCATCATTTCTCTGGGTCTATGCATGCTTTTCATCTATTACTTTCTAGGATAAGCTGAGTCTGATTTTCCTCTGAAATGCAGGTGGCTTTTATTTTAGGTCTTTGTATAGCTGAAGAGACATTATTAGCACCTACGTGAAATCTGCATAGACAGACAAATATCCTGCCTTCTGAGACTTTCTGAAAATAAGTGTCATTAATAGCTACTTCAGATGGAAAATGTGGATTTTTGTCATTTCAACATCTTTCTTTTACAAAGTGGTTAGATTCTGTCCACTGAGTAGTTTAAAGAGCCACTATCACGTGTGCTTCAGGGGTAATGCCCTTCAGTTTTATGAACGACAACAATACCATCTCATCCGACTTTTTGCAGAAGATTGAAACAGTAGGAAAATAAAGCACTATTAAGCCGTATGCTTCTTTTAACATTTCCTTATTAAACACTGTCAGAAAGGAGTTATTATACATTTCTTTTTCATATTTCTCTGATGTATACGTTAAAGGTGATTTATATCATTTCAGGCTCTCTACAGGGTCACACATGGGTCAGTTTCCCCTTGTGTTTCAGTCTAAGAATAATAATCAGAAATAAAAATAATACATTCTTTTTTTGACTGTCTCAAGGAAGAGTAATGGAGATTTAATGTAAAACTCTCTCACCATTTCTCAAGACCCTTTTCTCATTCCTCCTGATCTCCAAAAGTCCCAAACCATTGCAAAGCCTCTCTTTCTTCATAGTTCATGTTTGCCTTCATGTTAAAATGATCTTCCAGACTCAAGTCACATCCAATTTCTTCCTCTTTCTGCCCTTCCACACCACCCATATTATTTTCTATCATCTTTATTAGATAGATCAAATTAGCATCTCTGGCTTCTTTTGGTTCTTTTCTGGCATTTACCCACTAGTCACAATTCTCAAAACAAATCGAGCCCTGGAGCTAGAACATGTATGTGCCAAAATGAATTTCAGAAGCTATTACTATGTTTTTGGAGTTTCAGTGCGAAGTGTCAGAAAGACATTTTCACATTGTATTAATGATAGTTTTAGATTATAATCCAAAGAATAAAATAAATATTCAGGAATTTATACTGATATTAGTAAATGTTTAAAAATAAATGCAGAAAAGAGACAGGTTTTTTTTTTTTTTGCAGAAAACTCCAAATAAAAATGCAGAAGACATGACAGAGACAATCAGCATAGGAACATTTTAGTAATTGCTGTGTGCAAGATTCATTGATAAATGTTAAAAAAAAAATGGTGGGAAAGACTTTAAGGAGAAACAGGATATTTGCATAGTCTTAAAATATCTCCATGAAAATCTTACTCCTGTGGTGATTCTAACATATTTCTGTGAATTCTTTGACTCTACTAATGCAGAAAGTAAAGCTTAATTTTCTACCTCTGGAGTGCAGGCTGGATGTAGGAAAAACTACTCGATGCAGAAAGGTGCCTGCCCAACACCATCTTATCAAGTGCCCAGGTTATCAATAGTAACAAGTGTGTAGAGAGCCCGTGCCTCCTGATGTCATGCAATGAGAAAGACACTTATCTGTGTGGTGCTCCTTTCAGAAATCTACAATCCTAGTCTAATGATAAGAAAAAAAAATAAGACAGACTGAAATTGATGGATAGTCTACAAAATACATGGCTAACACTCATCTAAAGTGTCAAACTCACGAAAAACAAGGAAATACTGCGCAATTTTCACAGATAAAAGGACACTAAGAAAACACAATGAATAGATGTAATATGGCATCCCTGACTGGATCCTGGAAAAGAAAATGACATAATGGGAAAGCTAGTGAAATCTGAATAAAGTCTGTAGTTTGATAACTATTATTGTAGCTAATATCAAAAGTTTTTAGATGTCTGTGACACACTTTGAATGAGAGCAAGCTATAGAAATGGACAAGTGAATTGTGCATTCCTGTGTGAGAAACCGTTGGGAAAATTTCAGATTCTAAATTAATATAGTTGGGGGACATTTGCATCATTTTTTTCTATGTGATAATGAACAAGCACAAGTTGGAATACTTAATTTTTAATCACACTAAATTCTAATATCTGTGATTCTCCTTTCTTGTAACACTAGACCTAAAACTCAAGGAAAGCCAAATGTTACTATTTTAGAATTTTTAAGACTAATTATTTCTCTGGCATTGACACGGTGTGGCTAGGAGCACATTTCTCCATTCTGCAGTCAATATCTTGGCTGATACAAAAGTTACTAATCAAAACTGGCAGTGTTTTATAAGAATGAAGTTGAGAGGCCTACAAATCAGATAGAAGTCTTTACATGTGGGATTTAAATGTCTCAGCAAGTGCTTGGAAAACATAGAAATCAAGATTACTTAAAGTGGGATATATATTTGTGAGAATACACATTTTCTATCAAAAGTTACTGTTTGGGGGAAAAACCTCTCATTTGAAAATCACTAGAACTTATCTATTAATTGCTTATTACATTTTTTACTTGCTAAGCATTTACAAGTGTTCAATGAATGCTGAGATTTCAGCAGTCCCTCAGAAATGGCATTGTTTCCTACTCCTTAGTTTTCCAGAAGTGGACAGCCAAACCACAAGCAAAATATCAAATATCACTTGTCAATGGCAAAGGTAGAAACAACCCTAGCAGCTGAGTTTTGTCTGTGACCTGGCAGAATTGTCCTGGTGCTCCACGACAAAGTCGTAGGTAGGTGAAGACCTGCATTCAGGTTCAGCACCAGGAATTTTGTCAGGGCAGCAAAGTACCCAAGGTACAAAATTGAAGGAAGTGCTTACTCTCCGATGCTTACCCTGCACGTGCAGTGCCCGTTAAATTTTACACCCTTGCTTGGCGTCTTGTCTCACCTTAGTCTCTGCCTGGGTTCTCTATCTCTGACATGTTTTCTGCCTTCAAGCCCAACAGAATCTACATCAAGTCTTTTCTCTCTTTTTTTAAATTGATCTTTTCTAATGTCTTCTAACAGTTAAAACTCACATCCTACCAGCATGTTAATCCCAGTAGTAGGAGGATGTCTTCTCTTCGGACTTTGGCAGAAAATTAACAAGGAGGAGACTGATTCACCCTGCTTGAATCACACGCTGTTTTCTCAGGCTCTGTGGCCAGGGAGGTGGGAGGTGCAGCACTCATACTGGCCAGGGCTGGGCCCCATGGACACAGCGGTGGGAGGAGACAGACAGTCCTACCAAAACCATACAGGATGATTTCCACAGAAAAAACATGGTTTTGTCCTCAGAAGCAGGAAGTTGTACGTTGAAATCAGAATACCCATGCACACTTTTCTCAAACATGATATTCTCTTTTTCTGCATTAATTTTTTAAAATTATAGTTTATTCTCAGTAAATTCCAACTGCAGAGCTACCATTTGAAAGACCCATTCATCTTCTGACAAGTCACAACCTTATCATCATGGAGATTAGCTTGCAATTTAGACATGATTTATTGACCAAAGCTTCTGAGAAGGCAGCGTCTTGACTAAGAGGCAGATAATCTTAAAATGCTCTGACTTGAATCACATGGATTGAAAATCTATGTATTTTCTCCTTAAACATGAATTACAAATGATTTCCATTGCAAGGGGGTTGAATTAAAAAGCCAAATAGGTTAGAGAAAAAAAGTTGATAAAGAGAGCACAAAAGCAGTATAGAAAAATTTTTCTCGAGGGTAGAAAAACTGCCATGAATTGACCTATATTCTCAAAATTACCTATGTATTCTACATGTAAGTAAAGGGTAAATACTGTCAGTTAAAATCTTTTGAGATAGTCTAAATCCTATGAATAAGACTGACCTCAGGACAGCAGTGATATTAGTGACAACATTCACAATGCCACCATTTATTGTCTTGCTTGTATAATTTTAGCTATTTTTTACAGAAAATAATTTTAATATCATTTGTGTATAAAAATATGCTAGTGTTAGAAAAATGGAGATGCATAAGAAACAGCTTCCAGCGGTTAGTGTTACAAGGAGGAAGAAGACGTGAGCACACTCACTAGGAGTGTGACAAAAGGCGAACTGCACCAAATACTTGAATGAACAGAAAAGCCAAATGCTACTGGAATATTTAGAATAGTTGGGCTTTTTCGTGGAAGCACATTTATGGATTTTCTTCTTCCAGCATACGTTACGTTGATAAATCCCAATGATCTAAACAACAACAACAACAATTGAATGGGGAGGTGCGGGGAATAGACACTGAGAAGTGGCAGGTCTGGATTTGGACATAAGACTTGAACCTTGTGAACAATGACTGTGCAAGCTTCTCAATTCTCTGAACCCTAATTTCCTTATTTATAAAACTAGCAAAAGGACATCAAGTAATATATTCTTCAGTTTGGTAGTAATTTAAAGACAATGCATGCATAGTTTAAGAAAAGTGTCTGACTTGTAGCAGGACCTAAATAAACCACAGGTTTCCTTCGTCTCCCCCTCCCCCCATGGCATTTCAAGTCTATGGCCTATTAGACAATTCTTACCAAAGATGTAGCTTAAGGCCTCACTCTTTCCAGGAAACTGTGAGCAGTGTTATCCGGGAAGTTTCTTACCCACATTCCCAATGTGTCACTCCATCCCTACTTTTACCCGTTATAGACGCAGACTCTTCTTCCTATTCTTGACCACCCATCATAGGCTACCCCAAGTGACCCCACACTTTTGGCCTTATCATTGCCCCCCCTTTCTTCTCTATTCAACTCAGATAGATTTGCTCACTGTTATCTCCTTGGAAACACTCTGTTCTATCCAAACCTGAGCACGTTTCCTAATATCAGTCTTACCTCTGCCTTTCTTGTCATTATTTTAAAGTCAGTGAATCAAGCCCTTTAATCTGTCCCTGAATATTATTACAACTGTTCTATAAAGCCCTCGCTGATCTGAGGATTGACAACAAACTCCCCTGCAATCTTCCTGAATTGAATTTAAGACTACCAGAGCCCAGTCACATAATGCATGCTTCTTTGATGTATAAAATATTAATAATTCATGCAACAACATTGTAATGACTTCTACACGACAGCCTTTGTTCCGAGCACAAGAGACATAGCACCGAACAAAACAAAGTCCTGTTCTCATGCGGGGAGAAAGGAGACACACACAGACCACAAACAAGTACACAGATACGTAAATAAATACTGTGAGGAAATAGAAAGCAAAGTAAGGAAAGAATGATTACAGGCCTGTCTGGTAAGATGACAAACATGAAAGAAGTAAATAAATGAGCCATGCTGATGTTTGTGGGAAGAGAATTCAGGAAGAGAACGCAAGAGCTGAATTGCTTGGGAGTGGCTGGAACTGAGTGAGTCAGGGGAAAGCAAACGGCAAAGAGGAAGTGAGGGTTAGTTAGGTCCCACCTTGTAGGAAATAGAAATGGATTGGGCGGTTATTGAGAGAGAGGGGAATCCACTGAAGACTTTTGAACAAAGAGACATAATATGACTTTTCTTTAGGGGAAAAATACTGAGGCAAAAAAAATACTTTGGATCCAAATTCCAAATCTCCCACTGTGCTAAGATAGTCCATCATTTTTGAGGCTCAATTTCCTCCTTTAGAAAGTGGGGATAATAATAACTGTCTTGTCAAACTGAAAAAATTAAATGAGGACTTACCAGAATGTCTGACATATGGTGAACACTTTATTGAGAGTACCTCATTTGCATTTGTCAATATCAGCTTTGTTTCTCTCTAAACTAATGTTTTTCTTGGGATCATATCTAAACAACTGTGGAAACTTTGGGTAGATCTCAAAGACATCCATTTCATTATGCTTTATATATGCAGTCTTGAGCCAACTTAAGCAAAATCCAAAAATAAAATGGATTTAAGGCCAAGCAGCAAAACCAGGTATGATTTGTCTTAGGAATAGTGACTGTACCTGTTTTATAATGCTTGAAAGATATCATTCATGGGTTTATATATTTTTCTTATTGTAAATACATTCATGAACATATCTTAAGGGAAACAAGTGTATAGAATCTTTGTCTTGCTATTCCTCACTGATTAATTCTCAAACAATAGCTTTTTCTACATTATGTAAACTATCTTAAACCCAATTTTAAGAGTATCTTGACAGAAATATGAACCCAGGGAAAAAAGGAGATTATTGTGTCTAAAACCATAATACACTTGTATTCTTTAAATCCATGTTTATTTTTGTTTTTTGCTAAAACTCAAGCACAGGGTATTTTTTTTAAATTTTAACATTTTCTAAAATTGCTATGCAGTAAACAAAAGCAGAACATCGACTTAAACCCCAAGGGAAACGCATGCCATTAATGTAGGTCCCTGACATTAGGAGGGTAACAGGGGCAAGACACCTGCACCAAGGTGAAAGGTGTGAAGGGCGAAGAGCAGGGCTGTTGAGCTTGTGAAACGGTGTGACAAATGAGGTGTCAGCCACTGATTTTGCCAGTCTCATACTTCACCATCTCTTATCTGTAATAAAACGGGAGGGCAGATGAAATCATTTCCCTCTCTTCTATATTGTTTGAACATCATTACCATGAATCACTCAAGAGAGCCTTCCCTATTGCCAGGCAACCACAGCGTTTGCCTTATAGCCCCATGGGACGTGATGAAACGGTGTCGCTCCATGGCTTATAAAAATCCCTGAAAAAATGAATGCAGTGCTATCGCCTTCTATTTTAAATCTTGTAGCTCAAAGGCATGTGATCCTCTTTATTTCATATTTACTTTACAGTAAAAAGTAAACAGTAACTTGGCCAAGTCCTCCTCTGGGTATTTTCCTGAGCTTTGGAGAAGGCCAGTTTCTGGGCAGCGCTTGGAAACCCAGGCTGCTGTGTCCTGTCCCCTCAAGTCAGGAAACCTCCAGGCCATGACTGCTCTGCTCTGTAGTGGAGTCTTTTTCTGAGGCACATCTGCCTCCTGCTGGTAACAGCACCATCCTGCAACATGTCTTTCATTTTTTTTTTTTTCTGGTTAAAATCTCTCCCATTGCCTTTTGCTGCTGTTTTGAAAATGCCCTGCTCCCCTTAAGGATTTGAAACTGAAGTCTTCTCTTTTGCAAATTAAACACTCACTTTGACAAATACATAGTCATCTGTAGACACCCTCCACAGCCAGATGTATATGTTTATTGGCATACCTCCCTACCTCCCTACCTTTTCTGATGCCAAGGGGACCGCCCTCCCACTTGAGGCTCGTCACTTCTGTGGATCTTTGTGGCAGGCAGAATTCTTTGATGTCCTTCAAGAGTCCCTGATAATAGCCTTCAAGAAATAGGGACCTCAGTCCTACAACCATAGGAATTGAACTCCACCAACAAGAAGAATGAGCTTGGGGATGGATTTTCACCCTGGAGCCCCCAGACAAAGGATTGACACCTTGGTTTCAGCTTTATGATACCCTAAGTAGAAAAGCCACAGAACAATGCAATAATAATGGGTATTTTGAGCTACTAAATTTGTGGTAATTTGTTACACAGAAAAAGAAAACTAACACATTCCAGACAGATTATTATCTCTTTTCCAGAATATTGTCATTTAATTATTTCCAGTCTTCAACATGTACTTGCTGTCCCACTTATACTGTCATTGTCATCATTGACATCCACATCACCCCCTCCACCTCTGATAATGATTCAATGTACTAGATACTATATTTAAGTACTTTAGATTATTTCATCTAAAGCTCATAAGATGATCTTGTGAAAGTGCAGAATGTGACCCTATAGGACTGGATTAGGATTGAGATTCTAACAAACGCCAGGTTACACCTCTGCTCCTGACCTAACGCTATGTTTGTGGGCACGACTCAGCTAGAATTTGCAGTTGCCTGACTAGCCCTATTGAAATGGGTAGTTCTCCCTAGACACCATTCTTATAAGTTAGGTAATGCTCACCAAGTGGTATTGACTTGGCTTTAATTGAAGGATCTGAGGAAGTAATTAATCTGACATGTCTCAAAATGACATCTGAAGGAGGTGTGTGGGGGGAATGTAACCTGAGGAAAATGGTGCAGATTTCTGAATTCCATCTCTTCTCTTGAGATCAGAACTGCTGGAGGTAGTGCGCAAGAATGCTTATTGATTTTAGAGAGAGTGGAAGGGAAGAACTTGTATTTTTTAAAAGATTTTATTTATTTTTAGAGAGAGAGGAAGGGAGGGAGTAAGAGGGAAACGTTGATCGGTTGCCTCTTGCTCGCCCCCAATGGGGGACCTGACCCAAAACCCAGACATGTGTCCTGACTGAGAATCCAACCAGTGAGTGATCACTCTGCCAGATGACACCCAACCCACTGAGCCACACAGATCAGGGCAAGAACTTGTACTTTTATTATTTATTGATATTTTTATTGTTATTCTATTATAGTTGTCCTAATTTTTCCCCCTTTGCCCTCCTCCATCCAGCCCACCCTCTGCTCCCACAGTCCATCCCCACACCATTGTCCATGTCCATGGGTCATTCATACATGTTCTTTGACTACACCCTAACCCTTCTTCCCACCATTATCCCCCTCCCCCTCCCCACTGGCCACTGTCAGTCTGTTCCATGTTTCCATGTCTCTGGTTCTATTTTTATCAGTAGTTTATTTTGTTCATTAGATTCCTTTTATAGGTGAGATCATATGGCATTTGTCTTTCACCAACTAGCTTATTTCACTTTGCATAATATTCTCCAGTTTCATTCATGCTGTCACAAAAGATAGCTGGTTCTTTTAAAAGATAAACAAAATTGACAAACTTTTAACCATGCACATCAAGGAAAAAAGAGAGAGGACACAAAAAAGTGAAATCAGAAACAAAAGAGGAGAAGTGACAACTGACATCACAGATATTCAAAGGATTGTAGGAAATTGCTGTGAATCACTACATGCCAGGAAATTGGA
>PVJI01031788.1:0-12817 GCA_004026765.1 Micronycteris hirsuta
CTCCCTCTGTCCTCATCCTCGGTGTGAGTGGAGAGGAGTCTGCGGAAGCAGAGGAGGAAAAACCAGAAGAGGGAAGCGCCCTGGGCCCTGCGTTCCCGGCGTGTGAAATAAACGTGCCTTCATCCATCCCCTGGGGCTCTTCCGTTTACTTGTTCCAGCCACAAGCATTCCATAACCTAACATGCTAACTGAGCGCTCGCCCTGTGCTGGGCGCCGACACACCTCTAACCCTTACACACCCCAAGATCGCCAACACAGAGAGCTCACGCAGCTTGTTCAAATGCACGCCGCTGGGCTGAGGGGGGTCTCGCCCCGGGCAGCATGAATCGAGACCCCCAGCACCTAAGCGCGGTACCTCACGGCCTCTCTCGGCATCGGAGCCACCACCGACTGTTGAACCCGGCAAAGAGCAAGTTCCTGCGTCAGCAATTAGCACGCAGGCGAAAGAGAGCTCAGAATGGAGAGCAGATAACTGAAAACAAAGAAACCTGATTCTCAAATTCTCTTATCAACCAAAATCTTTACAGCTTAAAAGCAAAAAAATAACCAAAATAACTTTTTATTGCCCAGTTGTCACAAAGAAATCGTAGTGACCACAGAAATCATTGAATATGTTAAATTGATCATGCAAATTGTCATTTATGTATCTATAGTTAATAACCAAAATGGACATTTCTGATAAGTATGTTTATTATAACGTTATAGAAAATAGTTGATAAAGGCCTCATTCTCGCCTGCAGAAGATCAGTGGAATTATACAGCCATGAAGCACTATAGTTTCAAAGACTCTTTTAATGTTATATATAAAATGCTCATGATATAATGTGTTCAATTATGTAAAGATGTTCATTTATTGATTGATTCGATGCATTCATTCAAAAGACGTCTGCTGAGCACGCATTACATGCCGGATGCTCAGATAGGGTGGGGATGCTCAGATAGGGCCCCCCCACCCACAGTCCCCATCTCCACGGTTTCAGGTGCCTACGGCCAAGCACGGTCCAAAAACATTAAACAGGAAATTCCAGAAATAAACAGTTCGTAACCCTTAGCGGGCTGCCATTCTGCTGAGCGTGACGAAACCTCACGCTGTCGGTCCCACTGTGGCCCACCCCGGCCGTGGCCGCCTCAGCCCTGCGTGCCCCCCGGTCTCCGCTCTGCAGGCCCTGCCCGCCCGTCAGTCACCCCGCAGCCTCCTGGGCGACCGGAAGAACTGCCAGCCCCAGCACCCCAGTGCTTGCACTTTAAAGTCCCCCTGAGTTTACTTCATAATGGCCCCCAGGTGCAAGGCCAGGGTTACAGGCCAGTCAGACGTGCCAGAGAGAAGCCGGGAAGGGCTCCCTTTAAGTGAAAAAGTGAGGCCAGTACATGAGCTATTGATTGAGAGAGAAAGAGGGAGAGAGACTGACCACACTCCCGTAACCTCGATTACACTGTATCGCTGTAACTTTCCAGTGTATCATTACTTATTGTTGCTAACCTCTCACTGCGTCTAACTGATGAAGTGAACTGTATCATACACACGTATGCAGAGGCAAACCCAGAGTAGGGAGAGGTTCGATACTGCCCATGGTTCCAGGCATCTACTTGGGGGCGGGGGGTCTTGAGACACGTCCCGGGTGGATGGGGCGGACTACTGTAGAGTCTGGCTCTCTAGGGAGGGCTTTCTCAACAGACTGGCAGAGCCCCTCTCCAGGTCTTAGTTTCCTTATCTGTAGAAGAAGCAGGCGGGATCGGATGATGCCAAAGGCTCGGCGGCAATTAAGTTCTGTGAGGCAGAAACGGGATTCTGAGCCAGCCAAGCGCGCGGACATCCTTCGGTGGGTGCAAGGCTGTAACTCAGCAGCAACTGCAATGGCACCATCAACCCACCCGTGCCATTTGGAGCAACAGACCGTCCTGCTGGGCCCCGGGGCCGAGGGGCTGCCCGAGACGCCAGGCTCCGAGCACTGAAACCCCGAGTCCCAGGCGAACCGAGGTGGTTGGTCTCCTGACTTCCACATCAAAGGACTAGACATTTATAAATGCAGAAATAACTTTAATTACAGGAACCTCGACCAATACCATTTTTGCGCTGGAGTGATTTTGAATGCGGTACAGAACTAGAAGAACAGGACGCATGTATAAACTACGGAGCAAATGCACTCACTTGTCAAAAACGCTTAGAAAAACACGCGCAGTGTGAAAACGCCCACAGTCACCTGATCACAAATTAACTGCAGCGTCACCCCCCCTCAGAGCGTGGCGGCGGCTGTTTCGAAACTGTAACATCAATTCAAAGTCTGGGAAGAACACTGACTACCCGCCCTCTATTAATATCTCGATTAGAGAGAGACATATGTTTTACTTTTTAAAAATGTGGCTTTAAATGGCAATATTATAATTTTGTTCTCTAAGTACAGATGTTCCTTTAAAGACTATTCTAATATGAGCGCCCTGAAAAGTTTCATTTTTCTTGTTTTCCCTTCATTCACCACACAGAAAGCCCAAGTAGGCGAATACCAACGATAATGCTGCTTCAGACCGAAGCTAAAGAACCTGGGGGTGGGGGAGGAGGTGGCGAGGAGCTGGGAGGGACCGTGGTGTCCCCACGTACCCATTCAGGGGCAAGCCCGTCCCTTGTCTTCAGGGCACCCCACTCTTCTGGGACCCCTCGGGCCCTCCTACCCGCTTCCCCTCCCCTCCAAAGCCCCCGCCGTCTTCCACAGGGACCGAAATAAACAACGGTGAACACGAAGTCCTTCCCGACAAGGAGAGCGAGGACCCCAGCACCGGCTGGTGGGCTCTCGGGGACTGATTCAGAGACTCGAGGATCCCAAAACAGAAACCAGTGAGTTTGGTTGAGTTTCCCGGACCGTAGACTGGCTGTTTCCCCTTCACTCATCCCAGCGACCAAGTGCCGCTGAAAGTGGCAGCTGACAGAATAATCTGGAAACGCCTTTGCGGAGGCACAAAATGGCAGTTCCTAAAATTTGGGGCCAATAAACCACTTAGGCAGCTCCTCCCGTTCCCAATAACTGGATCGAATGTCAGACTCCTTCGTGAAGGCCAAGCCTGCGTGTGTCCACCTGTGCAACCCACAGCAACCCTTCCAGGGCACAGCCCCCCCACCTCCCCAACACCCGCCAAGCCCCGCCCCTCCTGCCAAGCCCCGCCCATCTCTGCCCTTGCCTCTCTTTGCAAGGGTTCGCTCCTCTCTCCAGAGCCAGATAAACGCAGCCCAGAACAGAAACAGGCAGGGCTTCCGTCCTCACCGTCACCTTGGGGAGGAGAGAAATCAGCGCCAAGAAAAGGTAGGCTGGTTTCTCAGTAAAGGGACGGTGGGGAGACCGTCCGGCCGCCCACATTGCTGCTGCTGCCTGTGAGGTTTGAGTCACCTGCCCATCTGTGAACCCAGCCGTCCCCCCGTCTGTCCTGATATCTTGCTGCGGCCTTGACCGCCTGGCTAATAAGGCCCCGTGCCTGCATTTGTCAAGTGCTTCCTACACGCCAAGCACGGCACCACGTCTGCCGGGGTGTGGCCACAGTTCTGTCCCATCTGACCCCACGGAGGACACACCGCGGGGACTGAGGGCCGGAGTCCATTAACGCACCGTGCACCAAAGCGGGAGGAACTGTGTGGACCAAGCAGATGAGCAAGAGCGAGCTGGTGCCACGTTCTGAACAACCCAGCCACCCAGGGCGGTAACTGCATGCATGCCGTGAGGAGTCAGAGGGCAGGTGAGAGAAGGGGGTGCCGGGGGCACGTGACAGCCAGCCACGTGTACCTGAGGGGGCGGGTCCCTTCTGCTCCGTGTTTCTACGCCTGGGCCTTCCCCTCCCTTGCCTCCCCCACCTGGTTAACAAAAAAATAAAAAAGCAAAATAAAAAAAAAATTGCACTATTTTACATGCTCACTCTTCCCTAAGCAGCACAACCCCTCGGAATTGCTACCGTTACTAACTCTACTTTACAGCCGAGGAAGCAGAGACTTACAGGGTCAAATGACCTGCCCAGGGGCACACAGCTCACGAGTTTCAGCGTTGGGACCTAAAGCAGGGCTGGCCTGGTTCCAAAGCTCAGAGACTCATCTGTTGGGAGGCCAGCTAGCACCCCAGCCAGCACCGCTGCCCCGGCTTTTCTTCCTCACTGGGCCTCACCCTGCTTCCATGAAGGCTCTTCCCAAACTTGGGGACTGTTACAGAATTCACCTCCTCGGAAGAGTAACTCCCCGCCCCTATTAACTGCTCCAGCTGCCTGCCCGTCCCCACCCCGGACTCGGTGAGCCGGCGACACCCCACCCCCAGAAGGATGGGCTGGAAAGGCGGAAGGAGACGCCCTAAGAAACCCGTGAACCATCTTTCCCCATCGTTCAAGTTCTGGACTTGCGCCTGAGGTCCACCTTCTTGCCGACAAACTCCAAGCCCACATAATCAGCATGGAAGGGGGGGATGGGGACAGAAGTGTGAGTCTGGGAAAGGTTCTGGCCGCGACTTGCTTGGGAAGTTCTTTCATCGGTTCTGTGGGCAGCACCCTGCCCCCTCCTTGCAAAGGGCCTCCTGGGAGGGGGAGACCACCCACTCCTTGCCCCCCTGTGGCCTGACGCAGCATCTTCTTCCCCTGGCCGGGGCGTCCTACCTGTCGGCGTCTCTGGGCCACACGGGAAGAAGAGTTGTCTTGGACGACACATTAAATATATTGCGACATGTCATCACACACACACACACACACACACAAATTCATGTTTTAAGTAAATTCACAATTTTGAGTTGGGCCACATTCGTAGCCGTCCTGGGCTGCAGGTTGGACACCCTGCCCTGGAGTCTTCCAGGGTCCCCTGGGGTCTCCCTGTCAGGATGATATAAAACAGACAAACAAACAGAAGCAGCAAATGCCTATCCGCCATCTATGACAGACACCCAAAAATGCCACAGGGGTCCAAAGATGAGATCATTGTTCGGTTGGGTTAAATTCACACTATGTCGTGAGGGAACTCAAAGAAGACTGTATAATAATATGCCCCTCCCAACGCCCCAGAAGTTCTGAGCTGGGACAAAATGAGGAAATGCCACCACATTCTCTTGCCCAAAGCCCTTCCGAGCCGGGAGGTCAACAGTGTTCCAGCTGCAGAGATTCCGCAGCGACCAGCACCCAGGGCTCCTCTGGAGCCGGCTCTGGGCCGGCCCCTTGGAAGCTGAGACGGGTTCGCGTGCAGTTTCCACGGACCCATCCCCACCCCTCGCTCTCCACACCCTCCCACTTCAGACAGACTCAGCCTCCACGGTCCGCTTATCCGAACACAACTCTCACACCTAGCAAATTCGAATTTGGCTGTAATCACAAAGTTTCAGAAAATGCATCTGAGAGCTTCGCCATCCGTGGAATACTCCTTCCGGTGGCCAGGGCGCAGACCCGTTCCACGGCCACGCGTGTCGCGCCCAGCCACGTACACGCAGCCCAGGGAGTCACCGCGCCGTTTAAAACAAGGCGGAGATGGCGCGCCGGGCAGAGGTCCGGCCCCATTGTGCCTCGCGGGCCTCCCGGCACGGTCCCCTTCGTCGTCCGCTTGCCCTTTGCCGCGGAACGGCGGAGCGCTCTGCCTCCTGGCCCAGCCGCAGCCTGCGTCCCCCAGACAAAAAGCGGCGGCCCGCTGCTCCCTGCGGGGGCGGCGCACAGGCCACGGAGCCCCGCGCTGCGCCTTTGTTGGGCCGGCCCCAGATGGTGCCCAGCACGCGGCGGAGCGGGCGAGGGCGGGGGCCGCGGGGGCTCGGGGTGGGGGGGGCGGCGGAGCAGCCAATCGGCGCGCGCCCGTCAGCTGACCGCCTTTGCTTACACCAGGTGCACGCCGGCTGCGCCGAGCACAAAGCGGGGCGCACCGAGGGTGCCGGCGGCGGCGAGCGCGGAGCCAGCGAGGCCGTGCGCCCGCGCCTGGAGAGGGGCCGGCGGCCTCAGCCCGGGCGGCGGCATCCCTCGGCGCCCCGGGCCCTTCCTCTGGACCTGGCTGCGCGCCGCCCCACCCTCTGCACCCCACTTCTCCTACCATCCTTCCGATCCTGCCTGCCTCTGCCCGGTCCCCGGGCGCCGGATCGAGCCCAGGCCGGCGGCAGCTGTTGCTCGCGTGGCTGCCTCGCCTCCTGTCCTGGGGCTCTCCGGGGCCCCGCAGGAGCCGGCGCGCTGCGG
This sequence comes from Micronycteris hirsuta, assembly GCA_004026765.1. Classification (NCBI taxonomy): domain Eukaryota; kingdom Metazoa; phylum Chordata; class Mammalia; order Chiroptera; family Phyllostomidae; genus Micronycteris; species Micronycteris hirsuta. Next base: position 6,160 of record PVJI01031788.1, read on the forward strand.
GCCGGGAGGGAGGCGCCGCTCAGCCCGACCTTCTCCGGTTCCCCCGCCGCCGCCCGTGCTGGTCCGTGCGCACCCCACACCCCGCCAGCCGCGCCTCGGGTAAGTGCCCTCGCCCGGCCGGGCAGCGGCGGGAGGTGTGGGCTGCAGCGGGGGTAAGTCGAGGCGAACTTGGCCGCCTGACGAGCCCAGGAGGGTCTGGGGAGCTGCGCGGTGAGATCGCGGGCCTACGGCGACCAGGGGGCGCGGCTCCCCGAGCTGGGGAAGATGACGAAGTCGGGGAAACCGGAATCTAGTAACCCCCTTTCCCAACCCCCAAGCCCCAGGGGCGTGGGGAGAGCCCAGTTCGCAAGGAAGGCCAGGCAGAAATGGGCCAGAGGCAGCGGCAGGATGCGAGCCGGACGCGGGGGAGGTGCCGCCCGGGGACCGGGGTGGAGGGCTGCCTGCGGAGAGGTGGACTGGGCAGGCGGCCCCGCGGAGCAGAGCGCCGAAAGGGGCCCCCCGGGCGGTGGGAGAAAGGACCAGGGGAAGGGAAGGCCGTGGGGAGAGAAGACGACGTGTCGGCGGCGGCCTTGTGGGTAGAGAAAAGGATCAGGGGTGTAATTCACCGGGCGCGGAGTGTGCTGGAGTCCCAGGGGTCCTTACAGTCCACTCTGCCCTGGGCGGTGGGCGTGGGGGCCCGCCCTCACCCCACCGCTCCGAGCTCAGGCGGCTGCCAGCGATAATGAAACGCCAGGGAAGCCTCCGTCCACACCCGGAGCGAGCCGCCCTGGGTTCCCCGCGTGGCCGCCCGGTGGGGAGGGAGAAAAGTTTGCCAACCTTCCCCCTTTGTGCTGCGTGGAGAGGGGTGTGGGGAGCCGCTGCCTCTGGCCCTGGGAGTCCCTGCCTGGCAGACAGGGAAGATCCAGGGGCACAGAAGGGGCGCCATGCACCTGGGACAGGTGCGAAACCGGGTCCCGGGAACCTGGCGAGGGAGCTGGCCTGGGTGCGCGACAGGAAGAGGCACGCAGGCCCCCACCAGCCCCAGAGAGGGCACCTTGCCCGGTGCACCGCTGAGCCGGGCTCCAGCCAAGCGCAGGACCCGTCCCTGGGCCAGCGAGTGAAGGAATGATAGTGGGGGGGGGGGCGGGGGGGGGGAGTTCAAGGGTTGTGAGGGGTTGGAACCACACAGGCAAAGGAAGGCCAGGGGTCCAGGGGAACGGACCCTTCCCTAAACCCCCGGCCACACTGGCATTTCCATCCCAGAGCTGGACAATAAAGGAAAAGTGGGATTCAGGCGGAGCAGGTCTTGCTGACTTGGGTTTTCGCGGGCAGGGTTTTCTGGAAGACAGTGGATTTGGTTTTGCAATGAGCTTTAGTAGGGCATGGCCCTCTAAACCAAGAGTCTGACTCGGGTATGCTCGCAACGTCCTTTTCCAGAGCGAGGACTCGGGGAGTAGAAAGTTCAGGAAGGGGCCCGGGTCAGGATCAGGCTTGGGTGACAGCGGGGTGCTGGCTCCAGTGCTGGCGTGTGTGTCCCCAAGCCTCTGATTTGCATGCAGATGTGAGCGAATCCCAGCCCCCATGTGGCCCATCCATTCACAGGAGGGAATATGGAAGGATGAGGAGGCTGCCATTCACAACAGACCTTCAGGAAATGGGATAAAGACGCAGTGTGAGAGGCTGGGTGCGCCAGGTGGGGGGACACCTTCACTCGGGAGCCCCGGTCCCCGCGGGCTGTGGCCTGAATGCCCCCCCGCGGCCGGCCCTCCCCTGGCTGGGTGTCTCTGGCAGCGCTCGGGAGGGCTGCTCTGAGCCGGTGAGGAAAGTGAGGCAGATGGCGACTTTCACCGTCTTCAGGCAGTTGGAGGTGATTTCTGAACCGACCCCTCGACTTTGAGTTTGTTCTTCCTTTTTACTAATTTCCCGTCCTGCTCCCATGCCCTGCCCATCCTCCGAGACCGACAGCGCAGGGCAGAGAGCTGTAGCGGGCCGGCACGGACTCACGCTGGACGGCGCTCTGCCCAGCCGTCTGGTCGAAGTTATTTGAGGGGTTAAGGCCGCAAAGCCGTAGACCTGCAGGTGAGGAGCCCACGGGCTTCCTCGGTGCCAGAGGGGCTCACAGGTCACGGGACAGAACAGGGACCGGGCAGACTGCCGCGGAGTGGGCAGCAAGCAGGGAGATTTCTGCCCTGTCTGACCTGAGCGACCAGGCCGCTGCGCCACTCACCCCCTGGCGCCGTGGGGCCACCAGACAGGACAAGGGGGTGCGGGCCACGTGGAAGCCCCGGGATCACACCCCCTGGTGAGCCTGCCCAGGGGCCGCCCCTTCTGTCTGTCTCCAGCCCCGCTGAAGGGAGAAAGAACCTATTCACGGAACAGCATTTGCCCCTGGATTCTGTATATTCACTGAAAGGGACATTAAAAAACAACTGAAAAAAAAAAAAAAAGACGACGTTGTTTGGAGGGCTCAGTGTCTGGGGGGAGGGGTGGGGAACAGCTGTCCTCCACTCTTCTCCACGTTTCCCTGAGATCTTCTCACTGGTTCAGTGACTTTTACACGGAAGGCAGCATCTTCCCAGGAGGGGAAACATTAATCGAGTCCCCTGTAAGTGAGAAAGTGTTAAGGCCAAGATTACCTTTCTGTCAGCACTATTGAGAAATCAGAAAGTAACCCGTGATTACAATAAACTCTGGCGTCATTACAACTTGAAGAGTAACCGTAAAACACAGTTGATATCTCAAAACTAGGTCAAAAACCATTTTTTATCACGTTATCACCTAGTGATTTTTTTAAACACACCCTTAGGACTTTAAAGTGACCAACTGGCGGGCCCGTCTCTCTGGCTGTGACGCGGCCAACGCGAAATCTTCCCTCTGCGAGGCTCGGGGAAGGGAAGGTGAGCGCTCGGTGCTTGGCAAACGAACACCAGCGGTCAAGGGCGTGGTCGTGGAGGCTCACGCTGCCGAAGAAAGTCTGAGACCCGCTCCCGCCACAGACCCCGGTTCCGGACTGGGACACGGGTAGTTCTGGGCAGTGTCTGGGGTCCCACAAAAGCGAGGGAACGGCCCCCGTGGGTCCGTGTCTGGCGGGACCTTCTGGAGGTTCTTGACCTGAGCTACTGGGGAAACCGCCACGCAGGCCACAGCTGTGACATCAAGGGGGACAAGCCCAGTCGGGACGAAAGAAAACCTGTCCTGCAGAATTAGTATTGCTGCTTCCCACGCCGGCTCAGTATGACTATAAATAAACAGAAACACGGGCTTGTTATCCGCCATAAAGAAGCCATCCGCCATAAATAAAATATGACACCGTGTGGGACCTGGCTGCTGCTTGTGATGAGAATTTCATAATGTTTTTATCGTTTATTTTTAAGCTGCAAAACGATAATTCTCTGAATGATTCACTGGAGCACTAATGTAAGGTTGCTCAAATATTGTATTTAATTTTCGAAATTATGAATTACTACGCTGAACGTCTATTTTGGGTTAAGCCAATCTGGAGATAAAGCCTATTCCATTTTAGAAAGATATTTTGGTTTCTGGGGACAATGGAAATATCTTCAACTCATGAACAGAACTTTGATTAATATTTTATTCAAGATGAAATTATAATTATATAGATGAATTCAGGAAAACATGTATTGTCTTTTTCTTTTTTTTTTTTTAGCTCAAAGCACAGAACAGAGACAAAAGATAAACCTCTCTGTAAAATTCAGTACTTTGGTGGCAGAGGGAACGGACTCATTTTACGAGTCTTCTTAAATACAGTCTGCTTTGTAAATGTGCTTGTTTTAGCTTCTCATCCTTCACCTCCTTGAAGTGATGTTGAGACAGGGCGGAGCCCCCAAGTCTCAAAATACAGACAAATGCAGGAGACGGTTCACTGTCCTAATACAGAATGTGTTCCAGACTTTACAGCCGCCCCGTAGAACCGCAAACTATGTTTTCGGTAGAGTTACAGGGTTTTTGAAAGGAACAATACACAGGCTTCCATGTTCTACTTTTCACTTTTTGAGTCTTTTCAAACAGTCTGCCAAAGGCAGGTACTTATCAGCACGTTTATCCACTACCGGGTGGGTGAGCAAGCCGGCCCGAATCACAGCGAGGCGAGGCGACCGTGGGTGGCTCTCCCACCCCTGCTGGTGCCCATGGTCCTCACCCCTGATGCGACAGGGTGGGCCGCATGGGCAGGAAGAACTCCCTGCCGGGATCCGTGAGGCTGCTCGGAGGGTGTGGGAGCCACGCCTCCCAGACCACGGCTAACCCGCACTATGAACTTGGACGGAACCCTCACCCTTAACACCCCGACAGTCACCCCTGAGAGGCAGAGAGACCGGGCCCCAACTAGTGATGCCCGCCGGAGGCCCGGCGCCTCCAACCGGGCGTGCCCTGTGCAGACGGAGGACGCTCCGTTCTGAACCCCAAGAGCTGAACACTGCTGCCCAGTCACTCCTTGTCCTGCAGGGGTCGGGACGTCACTTGAAGGCTCTGAGGAAGATCGATGAGGTGTAGATTTCTGACCCGGGCCGTCCTCGCTGCCATCTATTCTAACGCTGGCAGACAGGCAGACTCCACAGCTGTCCCCTCATTTGTGTATGAAACAAACACATGGGTGGCATTTGTGGGTTACCATGGTTACACGAACAATATGCATGTGACTCCCCATGCCTCTGTGCGAAAGGTTTTTGTGGCAGATATTTTGGAGACCTGGCAACACAGGACAACTAGTTAAAGTTTGGGGAAAACATGAATTAATCGGTTGTTTTCCAGGCCCCCCCGTCTTTGCAGTCTTGGGAGGAGGGGGGTCCCCCAGTGGCGCCCGGGAAGGGGCCCTCGCAAGCCTCTGGCGAACACAGGTTTCCAAGGGAGGCCTGTCCAACCCGGCCGGCCGCAACACCAGGCTGCACCCGAACATGCGCTTCAAACGCTGTGCTCCTCCTCTTCACAGTGGCCTGGGAGTGGTGACGGCTCCGTCCTTGGGATCTGTGCAGGAACAACGGGGCGTGGCGCCGAGACCTGGGAGGTCACAGTGAGGCAGTGAGCACACAGGGACTCCCCATCCAGGGACATTTAAGGACTTGACAAGGAGACAGAGGCTCTTCCATTGGTTTCCTGCCCATAATCTCCCCTCTGGAGGAGATGTGAGCCCGTGAACCCGCACGGTCAGCTCACCCAGCCACTGCGTCTTCATTTGCGTCCACCATCATCCCTGTCCCCAAGGGCCATGCTGTGTGGGAGGCCAGGGGCGCAGCAGCCGGCGGGCGGGTGAGCTCCCGGGTGCCCCGCGGCCCTGCTGGGGCCTGGCCTGCCCGTGTGTGTGTGAGACCCAGGCTGCTGGTGGGTGTTTCCAGCATCTCCACAGCAAAGAACTGGGGTTTTGCCCCAGATGATCCCACGATGAAATGGACAACCGCAGGTCCGGGGCACACAGCCACCGTGTCCTTCTCAGCAAGGTGCTTCCTCTGGCTCCTCCTCCCGCAGCTAAGAGGCTCTTTTGTTTGCTTTCTTTTTTTAAATCTCCTCCATAATACAACAATTTCCTACCACCTCCCCTGGACCCTCTCGAAGGAAAGAATCGGGGGAACAGGCGGTCACCCCCCGACTCGCACACCGAGCACCGGCTGCATGGCAGCCGTACCGGGCGGGACGGGAACCCCAGGCCACAGCTCGGGTTTTCCGCAGCTGGTCCGCTCAGTGCGCCACGCGCATTCGGTTCCCACCGGCCCTGTGTTTCCCCACAAACACTCCCCGAGGCCCCGCACGCAAAAGCCACGCCACTGACTCGGGCACAGAGGTGTGCAGCCCAGGCTGACTACCCCCACCCCCACCCCCACCCCACGGGGCATTCGGCAACATCTGGAGACAGTTTGTCAGTGACGCTGAGGGTGGGGCTGGGACGGAGTGGGGGGGGGTACAAGCAGGGGTGAGGCTGAGCCCACTGACACGCACCGAGGACCACCCGGCCCCCATGGCGGCGGTGCCGTGGCGGAGGAGCCCTGGGCTGGGGGTCGCCAGCTCTGCCCTCAGCGAGTTCAAGGCCAGGAGGGGTGACGGGAAGGAGACAGGCCTGCGCAGCAAGCGAGCCGTGATGGCGGAAGTCCCGGGAAGCCTGCTGTGGTGTCTGGCGCCCGCAGAGGCCGCGAGGAGCGTCCCGGTTATTCAGAGACCTGCTGTCGCCTGGGACTCAGGTGCTCGGCAAGAGACGGTTCCGGAGGTCACCTCGCTGCGCTACAGTGGGCTGACGGAGGAGGCAGGGTGGGCCTGAGTGTGTCGGGACCTCTGCACGGGGCCAGAGTTGCTGACTCCTGGTGGGACGCGGTCAGAGCCCAGAGTCCCTCACGGAGGCTGGGGAGGGACCCAAAGACACGGGCCGGCCGAGCCGAGTGAGGGGAGACGGGGCTGGGCTGCCAGAGCAAAAGGCGCTGCCCACCCTGGAACCTCGGCGTGTGCAGGTTCCTGAAATACCCATCTCTGTGACTGGTAGCTTTCTGAGACTCCAGGCTCCGTCGTTTCTCCTCCCTTTTGTCCATAACAAGTGGCCAGAGCCACACAGAGATTCCGCGGGACCTTGGACACGTCACCCAGCCCATTCCGAGGTTCGGCGGTGACAGGAGAGGTCACAAGTCCCCTCTTCCCAGCGCAAGTGGCGTCTGTGCTGCACGGTCTAGAGCAGCCGCAC
>PVJI01031789.1:0-12814 GCA_004026765.1 Micronycteris hirsuta
AACTGAGATGAGAAAGGGAAAACCCTCCCCACCTAGAGAAATGATAGTGAAATTTAAGAATATCAAAGGCAAACAGATGCTTTACTGTTGACAAGAAAAAGGACAGATTTTATCAAAGGAACTAAGATCAGATTTACATCAATTTTCCAATGGCAGTACAGGATGCAAAAAGGCAACTGGGCCTTTTTTTTTTTTTTTTAAGAAATAATTAAGGAAAAGGATTTAGAAATCTAAAACTTTACAGCCAGCCAAACTTTCCTTCAAATACAAGGGTCTCACAAGAAATATCATGAGGTATACCAGGCCTGAGAAGGTTTGCCATAGAAAGGTTCCCACTAGAAAATAAAGTATTTAAATAGCAGGAGGAACAAATGCTATAGGAGCAACGCTGGGGGCCGCTGGGGGCGGGGTGCAACCTGGTGTGTGAGGTGAGGATGGGGGAGGACCCACTGCGGGGAGGCAGCGCCCAAGAGGGGTGAGGCAGGTGTCCATGGGGGACAGGTGGCAATTGCAATAACAGTACATACAAGGAAATGAGTCATATAATTTCATATGTGAAAGACAATGGGAACCAAGTTTCCCAAGGTCAGAGAAGGGACTTAAAATACGCAAGGGGAGCAGGCTACAACCAGCGGTCCTGTGAGCTCATGGTTTTCAATATAGAGAAAGAAATAGATAGAGGTATACAAAAAGCTCGTGTATAGATGTACACTTACATACATTCCCTAGCTCTGTCCACGGAGTGGGCCTGAGAAAAGGGACACCCCCAAAGCTCTGCACAGGCCTGGTGTCCACGTGTGCAGGGCAAGCAAGGCAGACTATCTGAGAGCTCGAGGCTGAACAATTCCTGCAGCTCATTTCGGGCTCGGAGATGTTCAAGAGCCTGCGTGGGCAGGCCTCGGAGAACACCCAGCACGGTCTCTGGGGAGTCCCTGAAAAACACACATGACCAAAACTGGCATAAGGAGAAACAGACAATCTGAACACACCTGTATCTATTCAAGAAATTGGATTTGTAATTTAAAAACAAAATCTTCTCAAACACACACACACACACACACAGGCAGCATTCTTAGGAGGAAGTGTATAGCTGTGCAAATATTTGCATTAGAACAGAAGAAATTTCGAAAATCAACCTTCCACCTGAGGTAACTAGAGGAGAAGAGCAAATTAAACTTAAAGTGAGCGGAGAGAAGAAAGAAAGAAGATAAGAGCAGAAATCAATAAAATAGGAAACGGGCCAACATTAGAGAAAAATCAATGGGGCCGAAAGCAGGTTCTCTGAAAAGATCAATAAAATTGATCAACCTGAAATAGACTAGTGAAGAAAAAAGAAAGGAAGGCACAAATTGCCAATACCTTCTGATTGAAGTTTGTTTTACTCTGTTAAACATTCACATAGTTCTAGAGTCAAATCGGCGAGACCAGGTACATACACTCAGAGAAGGAGGATTTTCCTCCCTGCCACCTTTGCCCTCTCTCCTTCTCTCTTACAGGGAATCATTTTATTTATTTTGTGGCTTATCCATTCCATATTTGTGTATATGAAAATACACAGAGAGTGAATACAGTTGCAGCATTGTTTTAAGGAATGCTGTGTGTCTCGGATAGGGTGACTAAGATACTCGTGAATATAGTCGCGTTCACACATAATCCCTGCATCCCAACGAAAGCTTTTTGTGTTTTCCAAAGTGCAGGCTGGGGCGTGTTCAATAGACCAATGCATACGGTCACAGTCGATGATACCTGCAGAGACTACCAGAGGCTGGTCCTGACTCTGCAGCGGGGGAGTCCCCACTTTTTGTTGGCTGAGTGACAGAGCATCCGACCACCCGAATTAGATTTCTGTGCAAAATGTGTCCAGTTTCTTTTTCGAAATTCTATTTTGTATCCCAGAGGTCCTGCCTATTCCAAGTGGCACAGATTCCCTTTACCATGGGCCCTGACGCCCTCAACGGACAAGGGCATCCGGACCGAGGGACGGGTCCTTCAGAAGTCAGCGATGTCAGCGTTCAAACGTTAGCCTTTTCCTTTTAGAAAGGGGAGAGCCTTCACTCGGAATCTTCGCAAAAACTGTAATGGCTCATTTGTTTTATCCTGAGATAAAATCTAATGTCAGCCCTGATAACGTAACTCCTGAATGCATAACGGGATTTAGTATTACAGCTGTTTTCAGTAGCCATATGGTGAACACATCTATCTGACGATCTGTCTCGGCAATAATTCCTGATTTTGCTGCGATCGTAATAAACACTTGCATAGCCTGATCCAATTGTTCCCACTTATTTTCCCATTAAAGGTGATAGCGTTCTGATAACTTACGACGTATGCTTGGTAGAGGCTCTCAGCGACTCACGCTCCCTGGGCAGACGTGTTTAGTTGCTAGTGTAAAAAGAAATGTCCTTTATGAGATGAAGCTTGTGGACGAGTGTGCACCAGTCTCTCTGTCGGGCAATGCTGATTACGTGTGCAAAGTTCCCGCAGAACAACTCCCGTGGTGCAACCTTGACTTATGACGGTGATAACACTACAGACCAGCAGGGAAAAGAGAGTCTTCTTAACAAATGGTGTTACTCTCTCTCTTCTCCCCTCTAAAAATAAATAAACTTTTTTAAAAAGATTTTATTTATTTAATTTTAGACAGAAGGAGGTAGAAAGAGATGGAGAGAAACAGCAATGTGTGGTTGCCTCTCACATGGCCCTCACTCGGGACCTGGCCTGCAACCCAGGCATGTGCCCTGACTGGGAATCGAACCAGCGACCCTTTGGTTCACAGCCAGCACTCAATCCACTGAGCTACACCAGCCAGGGCTAAATAAATAAAATCTTAAACAAAAGATTCTGTAATTAAAAAGGGGCATTATTTGCACTGGACCCTGTATTTCATGTAGATTAGATCTAAATGTGGAACACAAGACAAAAACAATGCTTTTCACCACTAGCTACATGTAGTTAACAAGCCCTAGAAATGTGGCTAAATCTGATCTGAAATGTGCTCTTTGTGTAAAATGCACACTGTATTTCAAAGACTTAATACCAATAAAGAATGTAAAATATTTCATTAAAATTTTATATTGCTGAAATAATATATTGATGTATCGCATTAAATAAAATATACTATTCAAATTAATTTTACCTGTTTCTTTTTATTTTTTTTTAATCCTCACCCGCAATTATATTTCTCATATGCAGCTGGTAGGAGGTACAATCGTTTGAAAAATTACTTTGGTATCTCTGAAAGCTAAACATATGTAAACCCTATGACCCAACTACCCCACATCCAGGTACACAACCGTAGAAATTTGTGCATCCATACACCAAAAGATACACACGAGAAGAGTTATAGTAGCTCCCTTCATAACAGTCCCAAACTAGAAACAGCAAATATGTACAGAAAGTAGAATTTATCAATAAATTATGGTGTAGTCCTATAATGGAATACTATACAGCCATAAAAAATGAACGCCCTACACCTACAACACCTTGGGAGGCTGTTACAAATACAATGTTGAGTGAAAGAAACCAGTCACTAAAGAATTCACAGATGCCCTGGCTGGTGTAGCTCAGTGGACTGAGTGTGGGCTGCGAACCAAAGGGTCACTAGTTCAATTCCCAGTCAGGGCACATGCCTGGGTTGCAGGCCAGGTCCCCGGTGGGGGCCACGTGAAAGGCAACCACACATTGATGTTTCTCTCCCTCTCCTTCTCCCTCCCTTCCCTTCTGTCAAAAAATAAATAAATAAAATCTTTTTTAAAAATTTCTTTGTTTAAGCCCTGGCTGGTGTAGCTCAGCAGATTGAGCGTGGACTGGGAACCAAAGGGTCCTGGTTCGATTCCCAGGCAGGGCACATGCCTGGGTTGCAGGCCAGGTCCCCAGTGAGGGCCACGTGAGAGGCAACCATACACTGCTGTTTCTCTCCCTCTCTTTCTCCCTCCCTTCCCCTCTCTCTAAAAATAAACAAATAAAATCTTAAAAAAAAAGTACTTTGTTTAAAAAAAAAAAGAATTCATAGACTGTATCACAGATCAAAAATTAGGCAAGACTAAGTGATATTGTTAAGAGATAAAAGTTATAAAATTCTAAAAGTCATACAATTCTTTTTTTTTAAGATTTTATTCATTTGTTTTTAGAGAGGGGAAGAGAGGGAGAGAAACATCGATGTAGCAAGAGCTACATCAATCGGTTACCTCTTGCACGCCCCCAACTGGGGACCTGGCCTGCAATCCAGGCATGTGCCCTGAGCGGGAATTGAACCAGCGACCTTTCTATCCACAGGCCGGCACTCAATCCACTGAGCCCCACCAGCCAGGGCTAAAAGCCACACAATTCTAAAAGCAAAGCAAGGGCATTATCTCTGTGGGCGGAAGCAGTGCCTAGAAGAGCAGCAAGATGAGCTCCCCTGGGTGCCGCCACGTTGTATTTCTCACCTTGAGTTGAGGTCACACGGGCGCCCACTTTCTGATAACTGTGGAGCTGGGTGTGTTTCTTTTGTGTACTCTGCTAGATGCGTGTTGTAGTTTACAACAAAAAAAAGTTTTGAAAAGGAGAGGACTTATCAGCAAGGAAAACATATTCCCAAAGCCACATAAAGTGGAAAACGTTTGCAGAACTATTTATGTGGCATGGTCTTAATTTCGCCGTAGAAGTACATATTTACGCGTGCTTATATAAATTAAATGATCTGAGGTGGTAGAAGCCACGGGAAGATGGCAGTTATCCCTGGATGCAATCACCAGTGTGTTTTATGTTTGGTTTCTTTGTGTCTATGTTCTCATTTTTCTGTAATAAGCCTTTATTGCTTTTCTAATAAGAAATAAAGTCATTTTGTAGGATTGGCCCGGCAATAAACTAACAGATCAATAGAACGAATAGAAAACTGAGAAAGAGATTCAACAGATATAAGAATTTGATGTGTGATAAAGGTGGGCTTTCAAATCAATGGGGAAAAGACAGGTAATCTGGCATATTTCACTGGTTCAAATGACTAACAATTTCGAAGATAAAGGTGAGTTCCACCTCACACCACAGGCCTCTAAATCAGTCCCTGGATTATTTAAATGCACACACAAAAAACTTTCAGCCGTACTAAGTAAAAACATAAGTTTTAGAAGAAAATAAAAGGGAATAGTTGCATTACCTTAGAGCGGAGAAGGCCTCTCTAACCTAGTATCAAAATCAGCATGCACAAAGGTGGACAGATTTGAGAATATAAAAATATAAAACTATTATAGAAATATGTTATAACACCACAATATACCACAGCTGCAAAACACCTAGGTATAAATTTAACAAGAAACATGGAATGCCAGAACTATGCAAGCTTACTAGAAGACATTAAAGAAAACCTGGAAAAGTGGAGAGCCTGGGAGAGGGATCAGGATTTCTCTGCTGCAGCTTTGCTTACATTTAAAGAGAGAGAGAGAGAGAGAGAGAGAGAATCTAAATATTTGTGAATAGAGTAATCCTCTGACTGCGTGATGTTCTGGGGTTTACAAGAATGAGCACTCTGCACGCACTTTTACATGCAGGGAAGATGGGTCTGCTCCTTCCTCTGGCACACCCCCAGCCTAGTGGAGAGGAGCTGATGGGCTTTGAGGAACCCTGTTTAGCAGAGGTGAAGTCGCTGTGTTTAAAGGACCCACAAGCACTGGGTCTCCACTCTGCTGCCCCTCCATGCCCACCATGGTGGTCCAGCAGCAGCGGTCTCGGGGTGGCCTGGCCGTGCCTCAACCTTCTGCCCTCACGCTGGAAGCTGCTGACCAGCTTCGCATCCCCTTACCTGGGGGGCTGGCCAGACGCCCAGGCTCAGCCCAGGCTCCAGGCCTGCGTGAGGTTATGGCGGACAAGGCCAGGCCTGCTGGGTCCCGGCTGGGCCTCCTGGCGCAGGAGACAAATGACAATGCCTGCTCTCATGGCTGCTGTGTGACTTGGACAGGCCGTGTCTGGCCTCAGTTTATAACCGGACGGCTCTACAGCAGCGTGGCATTGTGCTGTAGGAAGGACGAGCCCTGTGCATCCAGATGCTGGATCTGGATGATGTGAAGAACCAGAAGCCGTGATAAACAAACTAGCTAGGGAGAAAGAACAGCCTATTGGTTAAAAACACAGATTTTAGCCCTGGTCGGGTGGCTCAGTTGGTTTCATTGTCATCCCATCACACCAAAAGGTTGCAGGCTGGATCCCTAGTTGGGGCACATGCCTAGGTTTCGGGTTCAATCCCCTGGCTAGGGGCGTATAGGAGGCAACTGATCGATGTTTCTTTCTCTCTTTCTCTCTTTTCCTCTCTCTCTAAAAAAATCAATGAGCATATCCTCAAGTAAGAACAAAAACAAAAACAAAAAAAGAAAAACACAGATTATAGACCGCCTGGGTTGAAACTCAGGTTCTACACCTAGCTCGTTGTGTGACCTTTGATAAGTTACTTAACCACTCTGTGCCTCTGTTTTTTTCCTCTGCAAAATATTACTACACTAAAATACTAGTATAATAATATTTAGCTTCCAGGGTTCTTATAAGGATTAAATGAGTCAGTATATATAAAGCATACCTAGAACTGTGGCACAGAATACTATGTGTTAGTTGATACCATCATTACAATGGAATCTAAGAAATTCAGAAAACCCCTCCCCAGACAGACAGAGCTCAGCCTGCTCAGCCCAGCTACCCTGGCACCTCTCCTAAGAGGGAACCAGGCACCTGGAGAAGCCACCTCCTAACACCACTGCCCGCCCCCCCACCCCCGCCTGGCATCACCTGGCAAATGTCAGCTGAGCCCCGCCTACTGTGCGCTAACTGCAGCCAATGAAACTATTACAACACGAAAGCATCAGGACACACGCTGTGTGCTGGTGCTCAAACCCCAGGCCTCTCTGGTGTCAGGCATTTGCTCAGTTGACAATGAAGTAAGTGAACGTGCTGTGATTGTCCCTCCACAGCTGCCACGCACTGGAGCTCCTTGGGGAACCATGGAGACCTTGGCCAAGTGCAGCCTCCCAAGCCTGCCTCACACCCCACCTCCACCTGCTCAGGGCTGAGGTCAGAAGTTCCTTGCTGAGTGAGAAAGCAAAAGGAGAAACAGTGTGTTTAATGCGTTTGTTTTGTGGAAACACGCAGGAAAGTGCATTTGCAAATCTACAAGGATGTGTATGCTGAAAGGTGGGTGGTGGTTACCTAGGGCTGGTTTCCCCCGGGACAGGCGTGGGGCACGTTCACTGCTTGCTGCTGGAGACCAGTTAGTGTTGTTGATGTGTTTGCAGCAACCATACGCAACATCAGCTACAAAAAAAAGATTTTTTTTAAAGATTTTATTTATTTATTTTCAGAGAGAGAAAGAATAATGTATGGTTGCCTCTCACATGGCCCTCACTGGGGACCTGGCCCGCAACCCAGGCATGTGCCCCGACTGGGAATCGAACCGGGACCCTCCGGTTCCCAGCCCGCGCTCAATCCACTGAGCTACACCAGCCGGGCAAAAAGATTTTTTTTAATAAACATCAAATCATAGGAAAATATTTACCACACTTAAGTGAGACAAAGGGTTAAAGCAGTATCTCTAAGTGTTTATGAATAGAAAAGGTAGTTGAAGAGAATAGAATAAAACACCAACAGTGGTTATTCCCAGAGGAGGCTTAATGGGATATTTTAATTGTATTCTTTATACCTTTTCCTATATGTTCCAAACATTTAGCAATAAAAATGCATGATACTTTTCTAGTCAGAAAAATACGATTTTTTTTAAAGTGGAAGAGAACTATAACAATAAAAACAGATACTTAAAGAGAAGACATGAAACCAGAAGGCTGAACAGGCTTGAAAGGATAGAAGGTAAAAAGAGAACCTTTAAGAAGAAAAGACGGCCCCGCCCACTACGGCTCCCTCTGTTGGGTGTTGTCCCCGCAAACCGAAAGGTCACTGGTTTGGGCTGAGGTCAGGGCACTGGCCAGGTTGCAGGTTCAGTCCCCCGTTGGGGCATGTACAAAGCTGCCAATCGGTGCTTCTCTCTCGCACGCATGTTTCTCTCCCTCTCCTTCTCCCTCCCGTCCCCTCTCTCCAAAATTAAAAAAATAAACTAAAATAAGAAAAGATGATTGAGTCAAGATGCAAGTCAGAATGATAAAACATACAAACTAAAATGATAAAAAAAAAAAAAAGCTAAGATAATAAAAATGAAAAGCTAGCAAGATAGAGAAGAAACCATGAGACGGTTGACCAGCGGTGAGTCCTTCGGCAGGTCTTGCAGAAAGGAGACCCCAGAGGAGGTCCAGCAGCACCCCTGGGCGTCTCACGGGCTCTGAGAGGGAGACGACAGGTCCTCCGGGGACTTTGGGGCCACCAGCAGCCAGGGCGCCACCTTCCAGGATCCCCCACCGTGTCTCAGAGTCGCGTCTGCCCCTCCCAGGGCCAGCGTGCGCCCCCCCCCGCCCCCCACCAGGTCCATCACTCCCCTGTCACTTGCTGCTCCTTCTGTGCAGCCTGGGCAGGTCGCTCCACTCATCTGGGCCTCAGCCCACTTTACGGCAACGGCAACGTTGCGGCAGGGAGTAATCCCATGATGTTTGCCAAGAACTTGGCACACGGCAGGTGGCTAGAAAAAGCTCGGGGAAGTCAGTGACCCTGAGTTGCGTCCCATCTCCCAGGGTTTAGCCCCCAAAACCAGAACTGCAGCCTCCCCAGGCCGCCCCATGCAAGCATCACCCTGTTCTCCCACCAACACAGACCCCTCCACCTGCCAAGCTGCAGCTTCCTTGGCCTGCCCGTCAAAGACAGCCCCGAGGCGGCCTCCATGCTGACCTCTGGCCAGCCAAGGGTTCTGCAGGCACAGAAGGGCGCTCTGGGGCTGGCAGTGAGCTCTCAGCAACCCTCTCCCCACCCAGGTCCCTCAGCTGGACTGGCATCCTCTGAGACTGCGCTGGGGCCCTGAGCTGCTGGCTGGAGCCTCATTTGACGTTACCAGTCAATTTGAGGGTGACGTCCATTCCTAAATTACAAAGAAGTCCTTAAACTTAGAGTTGTGGTCGGCCCAGGACTGGCAGCTGCTGGTGGCAGCCATGTTGGGAGACACAGGCAAAGCTTCTCCTTCTCCTCCTCCTCCTCCTTCTTCGTCTCGAATCATCACCAGAGGATTAATTTTTTTCTAAAATTAAATTTGAGGGACTCACTCTCCCACATAAACTCTTCAATGGCCCCCCAGTGCCTTGAGAACAGAGCCCTAACTCTTTAGCCCGGCCCGCAAAGCCCCAGCTCCCTTGATGCGGAGACCCTCCCGCCCCTCCATTGGGGCACCCAGGACTGCCTCCCTCCCCCTCCCCGCCCCATCCTGCTGATGCCGAACCAATGTGAAAAGATCGAAATCATAGAAAGTATCTTTTCCAATAACTATGCAACGAAACTAGACATCGCTACCAGAGGGAAAACTGTAAAATCCACAAATTCGTGGAAATTAAACAACACACTTTTAGACCACCAGTGGGGCAAAGAATAAATCACAAGGGAAATTAGAAAATACCTGGAGACCAATGAAAAGGAAAACACAACGTCCCACGCCTTATGAGATGCAGTGAAGATGGGGGGAGTTTATAGCTATAGATGCTCACATTAAAAAAGAAGGAAGACCTCAAACTGACAACCTAACTTCATACCTCAAGGAACTGAAAAAGCAAAAAAAACTAAACCCAAGCTAGCAAAAGAAGGAAATAAATAAAGATGAGAGCAGAGATAAACAAAACAGAGCATAGAAAAACAAAAAAAATCAACAAAATTAAGGGTTCCTTTTTGAAAAGATCAACAAAGGTGGCAACCCTTAGTGAGATGAACGAGGGAAGAAAAAGAGAGAGAGAAGGTTCAAGTAATTAAAATGAGAAATGAAAGAGGAGACATTACAACTGAGTTTACAGACAAAACAAGATTTTAAGAGATTGTCAACAATTGTACCCCAACAAATTCGATAATCTAGAAAAAATGAATAATTCCTAGAAATACACACTACCCAGACTGGAACATGAAGAAAAAAAAATCTGGGGAATGTCATGTACAGCATAGCAACTATAGTTAATAATACTATATTTCAGCCCAGGCTGGTGTGGCTCAGTGGATTGAGCACCAGACTGGGAACCAAAGGTGTCGCCGGTTCGATTCCCAGTCAGGGCACATGCCTGGGTTGTGGGCCAGGTCCCCAGGAGGGGGTGTGAGAGAGGCAACCACACGTGAATGTTTCTCTCCCTCTTTCTTTCTCCCTTCCCCTCTCTAAAAAAAAAAATAAGATCTTTAAAAAATAATACTGTATTTCATATTTGAAAGTTGCTAAGAGAGTAGACCTCAAAAGTCCTTATCACAAGAAAGATATTTATAACTATATATGGTGATGGATGTTATCTAGACTTAATGTGGTGATCATTTCTAAATACACATGCACCAAATCAGTGATGTTGTACACCTGAAACTGATGTAACGCTAGGTGTCCATTATCCCTCAATAAAAATAAAAAAGAGAAAATCTGAACAGACCTGGAACGGAATTTAATGAGTAATCAAAAACCTCCCGACAAAGGAGAGCCCAAAACCACATGGCTTCACTGGAGCATTTTATCAAACTATTTAAAGAAGAATTAACTCCAGCCCTGGCTGGTGTAGCTCAGTGGATTGAGCGCGGGCTGGGAACCAGACAGTCCCGGTTCGATTCCCCGTCAGGGCACATGCCTGGGTTGCGGGCCAGGTCCCCAGTGAGGGCCATGTGAGAGGCAACCATACATTGCTGTTTCTCTCCCTCTCTGTCTCCCTCCCTTCTCCTCTGTCTAAAAATAAATAAATAAAATCTTAAAAAAAAAGAAGAAGAATTAACTCCAAACCTCCTCAAATTCTTCCAGAAAAGCTGAAGGGGAGAGAACACTCCCAAGCTCATGCTCTGAGACCAGCAGTACCCTTGTACCAAAGCCAGACAAAAACACGAGAAAAGCAAACCATAGACCAATATCCCTGAAGGGCACAGACTCCAAAATCCTCAGCAAGACCCTAGCCACCGAACTCAGCTGCGCATTAAAAGGATTATAACCGCATGGGGTTTATTTTCCTGAAATGCAAGGGCGACCCCACAGACAAAAATCAATTGACATAATACATACACCACATGAACAGAACGTATGGCAAAACCACATGATCATCCCAACTGATGCACAAAAAGCTTTTGACAAAATTCAACAGCGCTTTATGATATTAAAAAAAACCAGTCAACAAACTCAGGATAGAAGGAAACTACTTCAACATACAATAATCCCCCCTTATCCAAAGGGGGTATACCCGCAGACCCCCGGGGATACCTGAAACCAGGGAGAGTACGTCACCCTATCATATACCCAAGGGGGGGACCCAAAAAACCCGGAATTTATTTATAAAAAATTGTGTATTTATTCTTATATGTTTAAACTTCAGTCACCTTCAAAGTACTCTCCAGCTGATGCAATACACCGATCTAGCCATTTTTCCCACTGCTCAAAACAGTTTTTGAACTCGTGGATTTCAACGCCTTTTAGTGCTTCTGCCATTTTTTGTTTCACTTCTTCTATATCGGCAAGCCGATTCCCTTTGAGGACTTTTTTCATCCAAGGAAGCAAACAAACAAAAAAGTCGCTTGGAGAGAGAGCAGGTGAACGGGGGGGTGGGGCACGGGGGTCCTGCCGTTTTTGGTCCAAAACTGGGAACGCTCAGCACAGCGTGGGCAGGCGCGCTGGTAAATCACCCATCCTGAAAGGGGCAAACGTGCTGAAAGAGTCCAGGAAAAAATTCACTGGAGCTGATCGAAGCCTCTCACATCAATAGCAGCTGGTGCCCTGATCAGCTGGGTTCCCAGGACACTAACCTGTGTGTGTGTGTGGGGGGGGGGGGCACCTGGACTACAAGGGGCCGCCCTCCAGAAGGTAATTCCGGCTTTTGAGGTCCTCCCAATCATATATGTATAGTACATTTTTTCCTATACATACCTACACTTTCCCGGCCCGCCCTCCAGAAGGTAATTCCGGTTTTTTGAGGCCCCTCCCATCATATATATATATATATATATATATATATATATATATATATATATATATATATACTATGTTTTTTCCTATACATACATAGACTTCCCGGCTTCTCTTTCGGCATATCGGAATGGCCAGCATCACTGCTCTTGAGCTCTGGGGCCCTTAATAAGTAATTTCAGGGGGACTCCGACAGCCACACCGCGGTGCCTTCACGGCCGGCCCCACAACCAACATGGCTGCTGCGTGAGCGACGCACGGGAGCGTCCGCCGCGGCCGGAACCCCACGGAGGAAGGTCCTACGCCGCAGGCGGGACAAGCAGATCCCGCGAGAGTTCATCACGCTAGTCCGAACGGAGGCAATTTGAAACAGGTGAGTTATTTATTCCCGGAATTTTCGATTTAATACTTGCAGAGCGCCGTTGACACGGGAAAGGAAAACCTTGGAGTGTGAAAGTGTAGGTTGCGGAGGGGGGTGAAGTGGATAGCGCTCAGATCGAGTTCAGTCGTCAGGATACCACACAGGAGAGAGCCGACCTCTTCAAAATAGCCAAACCAATCAAGTCGTTGGTGAAAAATAAAAAACGTGTCTTTTATTTTATGGAACAAAAGCCTGTGGACTTTTTGGCCAGCCCTTTAGCTCACAGTACACTCCGTGGGGAAGAAAGCTTTGCCCCTAAGGGCAGGAACAAGACAGGAAGGCGTCTGCCCCTGTTATTCAACGTAGTCCTGGAGCCATTCTCTATAGAGGTCTCTAAGTCTGGCCAGAGCAATTCTCTACAGTGTCATTCAAGTCAAGGGACC
>PVJI01031790.1:0-12817 GCA_004026765.1 Micronycteris hirsuta
GCAATTAATACTATCCAGCAAAACTATAACTCACAAAGAAGTAAAGAATTTTCCAGATGAACAAAAGCTGAAGAAGTTCACCACTAAATGTGCCTTACAAGAAATGTTAAAGGGAGTCCTTTTAATTGAAACAAAAAAATTTTAGACAGCAACTTTCTGAAAGCATACAAAAATATAAAGCCCTCTGGTAAAGTAAATAGACAAATACAGGATCCTGTAGTGCTGTAATATTTTGTAAAGCATTTTTAATTTTGGTATAGAATTTAAAAATAAAAATAACTAAAAACAATTTTAATGGATAATATATAAGGAAGTAATTTGTGAATCAAAAGGGTGGAGACATGTAGAGTTTTCTACATGATTGAAGCTGCTATTGGCATGAAATAGATTGTTATGACCATGAGATGTCTGGTAAGCCCCACAGTAGCCACAAGGTAAACACCTGTAGAAGATAAAACAAAAGAAAACGAGGGAAAAAAATCTAAGCATGTGAACACACACACAACAAATCAGTAAAACAAAGAAAGGCAGCAAGTGGAAAAGAGAAGGGAAAAAAGACAAGAAAAAAACAAACAGCAATAGTATTATAGTCTATATGTATTCCCCCAGATTTATATGTTGAAATCCTAACCCCCAAAGTAATGGTATTAGGAGGTGGGGCATTTGGGAGGTACTTAAGGGTTTTTTCCTTTAAAAATTAATATTTTTCAATTTCAGTTGATACTCAATATTATATTAGTTTCAGGTGTACAGCATAGTGGTTAACATTTATATAATTTTACAAAGTGATTCCTGTAGTAAATCTAGTACCCACCTGGGACCACACATAGTGGTATTTTTTACTATATTTCCTGTACTATACTTTACATCCCCGTGACTATTTTGTAACTGCCAATTTGTCCTTAATCCCTTCACTGTTTTCACCTAGTCCCCAACCCCCAACCCATCTGGCAACCATCAATTTGTTCTCTCTTATCTATGAGTCTGTTTCTATTTTATGCATTTGTTTTTAAGATTCCACATACAAATGAGATTATATGGCAGGGGTGTCAAACTCATTTTCACCAGGGTCCACATCAGTCTCGCAGTTGCCTTCAAAGGGCCAAAATAATCTTAGGACTGTATAAATGTAACCACTCCTTAACTGTTAAGGAGTTGAAATTGCATTCAGCCCTTTGAAGGCAACAGTGAGGCTGATGTGGCCCCTGGTGAAAATGAGCTTGACATCCCTGTTATATGGTATTTGTCTTTCTCTGTCTGACTTATTTAACTTAGTGTAATACCCTCTAGTTTCATCTATGTTGTCACAAATGTGAAGATTTCATTCTGTTTATGGCCAAGTAATACTCCATTGTGTACATGACCTACATCTTCCTTACACAGTAGTATATTGATAGTCACAGGTTGCTTCCATATCTTGGCTATTGTAAATAACACTGTAATGAACATAGGAGTGCATATATATTCTTTTATTTCTTTGGATAAATACATCATGAAGTAGTTCTAGTTTTAATATTTTGAGGAACCATCTTAATCTTTTCCATAGTGACTGCATCATTTTACAAGCCCACCAACAGTGCATGAGGGTTCCCTTTTCACCACATTGTTGCCTACAGCGATCTCACCTATAAGAGGAATCTAATGAACAAAATAGAAACACAGGCATGGAAACATGAAACAAACTGAAAGTGACCAGAGGGGTGGAGGATAATGTATGAATGACCCACACAAATAGACAACAGTGTGGGAACTGACTGTGGGAGTGGGGTGTGGGATGGGTAGAGGAGGGCAAAGGGGGAAAAATTGGGACATTATAATAGAATAACGATAAAAATGATTTAATTAAAGACAGTAAAAAGGCAAATCATGAAATAGAAAATAGTTGCAAACCATATATCAAATAAGAGATTAATATCCAGAAGGCACAATGAGTTCCTACAAATCAGTGTAAAAAAACCAAATTAACTATTTTAAAAATGAGCAAAGGGCCCTGGCTGGTGTGGCTCAGTGGATTCAGCACAGGCCTGCAAACCAAAGGGTTGCTGGTTCAATTCTCAGTCAGGGCACATGCCTGGGTTGCAAGCCAGGTCCCCAGTAGAGGGTGCTTGAGAGGCAACCACACATTGTTGTTTCTCTCTCTAAAAATAAATATTTTAAAAAATAAAAATGAGTAAAAGTTTTAAATAGACATTTCTCCAAAGAAGATATACAAATAGCCATTAATCAGATGAAAAGATGTTCCGTGTCTCCAGTCATGATATAACAGAACCCCTGGGTTCTATTGCTCTGGGTTCTATCGCCTCCTACTGATAAGAACCTTGACTCCCAACTACCAGAGTGTTATGAAAAGGAAGGGAACTGTTTATTCAAAAGTTATACAAGTTTAGAATAATGGTGGAATTCTGCCTTTAAATCCCGCTCACTTTAGAAACAAACAAAACAAAAAAAACACCCAGTCCTGCCCTTCCCCCTTGCCAAATCAGGACAGTCAGAGGCACCGTCTCTCAGGAAAAGAAATAGAAGTCTGTAGCTTAGCTGGGCAGATTCCTGTCTGTATTCTGTCTTCTTCCAGTCATTGTGCTTGGCTAGCTAGGTTCCTACTCTTAATCCAAGACCTCATCTTCATGGTGGTCTGGCGGGGGCGATCCTTCTGCGTCCTTTCAAACTGTGTGGCCAAGACCACGAGAGAGAGAGCCTTCTGTAGGTCTCCTAGTCTTCCCACATGGCCCAGAGCTCCCGCGTGGCTAAGAGAGAGAGCATGGCTAAGAGAGAGAAAGCTAGCATGGCTGCTGTGCCTGGGTTTAAATCCTGACACAGATCTTCCCCTGTAACCCCATCTCTGGCTCCTCCCACATTGGGTTACATCTGCCAGTAGTCTGGTTTATCCTGCCTTTCTTGGCTGCCATTGTTAGTCTGGGCAAAGCACAGCCCTGTCATGTAGAGCTAACAGCCTTCCTGCTCTCTCACATGTACAGCAGGTACAGCAAGCCCTTGCAGGTACATCACATCACAGGTTAGAGTCATGCCCATCTCCCTGGCTTGGAGCATGGCAGGCACAGCTTTTAACATTACTAAAACAGTTGCCAAGTTCTTTAGATATGTAAAGTAACTCTCAATGGCCATACTCTGCTTGCCGTATCCCCTAAGAGATAACTGTGGGGTTTTCTCCATTTGGGGGGACCTCTAGCTCAGCACCTCATTATAATCAGGAAAATGTATATCAAAGCCACAGTGAGATATCACCTTGTCTTGCAGCCTTTCAAGGCCGGGCAGGTTCACACGGGATTCAGGCAGACAGAATAAAATTCGAGGAGCTGTGGGCATGCCTGACATGCTTTTATTCAAGGGTGGGACAATCCACACATGCCACAAGCCATGTGTCACACAGTGGGAAGTCCCAACTCCCTTATATACTAAATGCACACAAAACCAGCAGGGTGCCAAAATACTATATAACGAAGTGTGATTCTGTGCATGTGTGGCCATCCCCAAGGTTATGGACATACTGTTTATTGAATACTGCTTATCTTAGTTGCCTGGACATCTGGGTGAGGAAGCTTACTGACTCCATTTTTCCTACAATCCACCCCTTCAGGGTTCCTCACCGTATAATCTACACGACGGTATCATCCGTGAAGGTCCATTGACGAGGAGGGCAGAGCCCTGCACCCAAATACTGCAGCAGCAGAACAAACCGTAACAGCCTGCAATCAGAACACAAGTGCTTCCGCCCAAGACAGCAAGGACCCACTGCCATTCAGTGGTCAGGGATGCCCACCATTGTCGCAGGGGATGACCTGTCAGGTGTTCTATAGCACGGATCTGAGAAGCTAATGCCTATAGAGCTTGGCTAGTGTTGTGATGGACATCTGGAATGAACACACAGCATTCAACCCCTACTAGGGCACACACCCCACCTTGTGATACAGTGAGCATATATCTAAGGCCATATGATTTTATAAGGCTACCTTTTTAAATTGATTCACTTCCACATTTAAGAGGCTTAAGGAATCATGTGTTGCATTCAACACATGAGCAAAGCCAAAGCAGTTATCAGTCTCAGTGACTATAGGAGCAGCTTGAGGAGAAAAAATAGCTAATGGGTAATACTACCAGGGATTACATTTTACCTTGTGTTGGGCTTTTAATGCTTCCCAAATGGTTGGCCAGATTGCAAGAGTTTTCTGTGCTCGAGCAGACAAATAAGGCCATCCCCAGGTACAATGGGCAGTCCAATTTCAGGGCAGGTTAGGTCACCCATGTGAGCCACACACCCGGAGGGCCCCAGTGGGAACTGCAGCCCACACATCATTCCGCACCTCCCAGGAATGCTTCAGAGTCTGAGTCTGACGCAGACCTGTTGCAGTCCAGGCCACTGGGCTTGTCCTTTGAGGTTCTCAATACAAAGGGGAGCTGGTCTAGCCAACTCCATGGCCTCAGCCGTGAGCCACCCCGAGCCATCCCATATGGAGTAGCCAACCAATGGCCTGGGCCAATCATATCGCTACTTTGCCCCAACATAGATGTCAGTCCAGGTCGTATTCCATAAGGGATGTGCACTGTTCTACTGGTGTAACCAAGTCCAATTTGCAGTGGAAGCCAGAGAGATGTACCATGGGAGGCCAGCAGTTGTGCTCAGGGGGATTTCAGTGCAGGTCTACCATGCTTATTGGTTAGCCACTGAGGCATAGATATATACCCAGTCCGCTAAGGTGTTACCTTGCACCCTAAGGGCAAAAAGACAGAGCAGTTATTGGAACTAACAATGGCAAATCACAACCCTCAGGCAATATACAAGCAAGTTTCTGGTCAGCCGTTAAGACAGTGGCTGGAAGAGGGGCCCCCCTCCCTGGGTGTGAAATACCATACCTCTTGTGCCTCAACCGGGGTTCAGCATCTACTTACAACAGTGGAGATCTCATAGTGGCCCAGAAGGATATCACAAAGGTGCCATGAAGAACCATTTCATGGTCTGCTGTCCCTGAGTATGTCACCTTTAAGACTGGGGGCCAGGTCCCAATCACCCAGGGGACCATGGGGACCTGCAAGTTTCTCTTCACCCCTTGTCCTCAAGGGGCAACAGGAGCCACCCAACACATGTGGGGGGCTTTTATTTCCCAAGGCCATGTCCAAGTGGCTGTTTGCCCTTGCTCCAGGCCCTCAGTGGCGAGCAAGAGAATATTCCCCTGTTTTCCCATGCCTGATTCCAGCAAATATACTTAGTCTGAACCTACGGCTGAATTGGAGCTGCAGACAAGTGGAGCAGTGCTTCCACCAGAGCTGGGCCCCTCTCTGACCCTCTCATTTAGAGTTTGCAGGACAGTCCATAAGCATTTTGTCTAGCCCCCCCAGCTAGGGGTGGCAGCCGTGGCTCTCAGGCCCTTTAAGAGACCATGGTACCATTCAATCATTCTAGTAGCTTGGGGGTGATAGGCCACATGGAACTTCCAGCCAATCTGCAGGTCTCAGGCCCATTGTTGTACCAAGGCCCCTGTAAAATGCATTCCCTGATCACTTTCAATGATCAGGGTCACCCATAAGCAGCGCATAAACGCTGCAGCGCAGCAATTACCTCTCTCTGATCCAGGTGGCATGCGGGGTACGCTGCTAACAGTCCAGTGGCCGTGTCCACACCCATGATGGTATACTTATACTCCTCTGAACTAGGTAGGGGTCCAATTACGTCAACGTGCCACCAGGTCATCCCCGCACCAACTGCCCCGTAGTTCCCACAGGCCTCTGGGGATGCTCTTGTGAGCACTCAACACACGTCTCACAAGCTTCCTGTACTTCTGCTAAGGTGACAGGTAACCCCCAAGTTTTTATAGTAGACCACATGGTCTTCTATCCAGCATGTAAGAGGTGACATAGCCACTGGGTGACTTCCATTCCTGACAGGCTGGCAGGCACTGTTAGCCACCGCCCCTTGGCTGAAGTATCAGCTTCATCATTCCCAGCAGAAGCAAGGGGTGCATGCCTGGTCACATGATATACAGTGATTTGTTTCTGGTGGCCTAATTCCTATAGCTCTTGCTACAAGACCTGCCCCTATAATGGCCTATCCATAACCACCCATTTATTTGCATGCCAGGTAGAGATCCATAATGTTAGCCCCCAGTATACCACCCAATTATCTGTGCAAATAGTTAGGAGCATTGCTTCATGGCAGCCATGAGCCACACAGCTCAGAGTTCCGCCCACTGCCTACTCTCTCCCATGCCAGTGTCAAATCAGATTATGTCTGTGTCTGGTTGGATGGCCACCGCAGTCCACACGTCAGACTGGCCCCTGCTGGACCCACCAGTGTACCACGCATCTGAGGGAACAGGTGCCTCCCCTTCATGGAAGGGGCTCGCTTCCATTTCTTCCATAGGGGCAGGAACAGTCGATTTTTCATCTACATAGGTAACAGGGCTGAACATTTCCTGCAACTGCCCATAGAAGGCTAGTTGACAGAGTACTCCTTTGTTACAAATAAGCCCCCCACATAGCCAATGTGGGCATCTGAACAGTCTCACTGTGAGGCTTGGCCATGCAGCCTCTGACTCACCCTGCAATGGGGTAAGTGGTCCTTACGTCACGGGGGCAGTTCCTGTTACAGCCTCCGTGGCCAACAGGGCAGCATATACTGTAGCCAGTTGCTTTTCAATCAGGGAATACCGCACCTCTGCCCCTTTTCATAATTGGCAGCAGAAACCCAAGGGTTGACATAGCCATTCTGATCATTGCTACAGATCCCACTCAAAGCCTTCTGTGTCACCTGCACATCTAGCTCACAGGGTCTAGCAGGATCCAGAGCAGGCAAGGCCTGAGCATGTTTAATGATGTGCTTTGCTCCTTGGAATGTTCAGTCCCAGATCACTCCCTTTTTCACCAAAATGAACAAGGGGCAAATGAGTGAGGTGAGGCACAAACACTCTCCTGTACCCCAGCAAGCCCCAAAATGTCTGGAGCTCTTTCACAGTGGTAGGGGTAGGATACATCTGAGTTTTATCCATCACCTCATCAGGGATGACTTTTGTTTTACCTGACCAGACAACCCCCAGGAATTTGACAGATAATCCAGGTCTTTGCAGCTTGGCCTCATTGACTGACCAGCTATATGACTTCCAATGGGATAGCACTTGAGTCATTGCCTTCTCTAACTCTGTAAGAGAATCACTGGTTAGCAAAATGTCATCAATATAATGTAAGAGGTGCACTTCTGCAGGCCATGGCCATTTAGCCAGGTCCTCTGCCACAAGCCCATGACAGATAGTCGGGCTGTGCAAGTTCCCTTGAGGGAGCATTGTAAAGGTCCACTGTTGGCCTTCCCATGTGAAGGCAAACTGATCTTGACTCTCTGGAGCAATATCAGTGGAGAAAAAGGCATTTGCTAGATCAGTCACAAATGGTAAGTTCCAAGCTCATTAGTTAATTGGTCCATTAAGTCCACCACAGAAAAGTCCACTGCATGAATTGTGGGAATGACCTTATTCAGCTCCCAGTAATTTACTATCATTCTCCATGTGCCATCTGGCTTCCTCATTGGCCACATGAGGGAGTTAAAGGGACTGTGAGTGGCCCTAATTATCCCTAACTTTTCCAACTCTTCTATAGTTGCCAGAATTTCCTCATGTCCACTGGACAACCAATATTGTTTTGCCACCGGTACCAATTATGGGGGCGGCAACTGAACAGAGTGGGGGATGCTCAGCATAGAATGGCTTTTACCATTTGCACCCTCAGACAGAACTCTCTTGCAGTGGTATTTAGCCACTATCTCTGGAGCACATCAATGCCCAGGATATACTCAGGAAGAGGGGATACATAGACAGTATGCTCACAGGGAGGCAAACACCCAATACCCAGAGAGAGCTGCACAGCCTTCACCTTTACACTATGTCCCCCATAACCATCAACAGAGGCCTCAGGCCCTGGGAACTTGTCAGGGTTTCCATACAGGAGGGTACACTCTGTTCCTGTATCTACTAGAGTCAGGACCCACTGAACATTTGTAGGGGACCAATGGATAGTCAATTCTACATGTGGTCTCTGGTCCCCATCCGTCCCCTGTAGACGGGTTCCTCAGCCTTCCCTGTATTCAGATGTCCAAAGGATATCTCCTCCCCCTTCTTGGGAGGTTGGCATAGCCAGGTGGTATTCCAGCCAGACTGGAAGTGCCTCTTAGGTCGAGTCCCTGGGCTTCCTTTTCACCGACTTCTTCTGGGACCTCAGGAAATGTTGGTCAACTCACAACTGTTTCCTAAGTTCTAATAAGTAGGTGCTTGGCTTCCTATTAATCATAGTTCAATCTACTCCAGGCACTAAAAGGTCTGACCACATCTGTGTCCTGGACACCCACACGGGGGGGGTGCAGTGTTTGACTGAGAGACAGAGGAAGCACGGGACACTCCTTTCAGCTGCTGGTGGGTTTCTACCTCCCCCAGACTCACCAGCGTGGTGGTGATGTCATTAATGCAAAGGCCAACAAACAGGGCCAGGACCACCATGAGGGATCCAAAAGAGGCAGAAGGGGCATGTTTTAATATTAGATCCCACATCCCTGCCATAAAGCATTCATCATCAGGTCCCTGAGTATTGGGATTGAACACAGCCTGGCCCATGCCCAACTCCCGCAGGATTTGCACTAAGTCCACAAAGGACTGCCATTTGCTCACAGTGTTTGGCACTGTCTCTTGCATCCTCCCAGACTGTATGAATAGCTGCCATGACCCATTCCAACAGAGAATGCAATACCTGCCCCCATCCGTGCCACTGACTATTCTGGAGCCACTGGCACAGAAAGGGGTGAGTTGTGATGGAAGCTAACGTTTCCATCTCATTATCACTGCACAGGATGCTGTCCACCCCTAAATCCCAAAAGCATAAGAGTCATGCTGCCAAGGGCTTTCCGGGTCGCTGGTGAAACTGATTTGTGGGATCGACCAGTTTAGCCTGTATATAGGGACAATAAGTTGTGTCCCTAGGCGGGACCAGCTGGATCTCCCCCAGGCGCCAGGGGCTGCTGCAACTTCATCTTCTGTAGCACTACCAGGTGGGCCTACAGGGAACTCGGTTCTTCTCCGTCCTCCTCCAACTCATCTGCTATAAAGAGGGAGGGGGATTGCCACAACTCCACTAGTTGGATGCCTTCCTTCAGGATACAGATTCTAGCCTCCAAGTCTTCCTCTCTTCCTTGGAGTTCACATAACTTCTCTGTGTCATGAAGTGCAGTCTCTGTCTCAGTTCACAAAGCTGAAAGAAACACCCAGCCCATGGCCAACTGGGCACTTGGCTTCTCTAGGGTCTCCCCTACCACCCAGAGGGCCTTCTCTACTGCGTCAGGTGTGCCAGTAACATCGGGCCAGTTCTGGGGGGAGAGCCCACACTGCCAGGAGACCAGATACCACATACCAGAGACCAGCCACCATTCCAGACCCCATTCCAAGGGGCTGATAGTTCCTACACATTCATACCATACTTTGACAAATCCTGCCAACGACGCCAATTGTCTTGCAGCCTTTCAAGGCTGGGCAGATTCACACGGGATTCAGGTAGACGGAAGAAAATTAGTGGAGCTGTGGGAATGCCTGACATGCCTTTATTCAAGGGTGGGGTGATTCACACAGGCCACAAGCTGCATGTTGCACCAGGTGGAAAGTCCCAACTCTGTTATATACTAAATGCATGCAAAACTGGCAGGGTTCTAAGATAGTATATAACAAAGCGTGATTCTGTGCATGCGGGCCTATTCTCAAGCATATGGGAATACTACTTATCGAATACTGCTTATCTTAGTTGCCTGGACATCTGGGTCCAGGGATGGAGCCTGACTGACTCCATTTTACTTACACACCTCATATCCATTAAGATGACCACTACCAAAAAAAATCCTAGAGAATAACCAGCTTGGGTGAGGATGTGGAGAAACTAGAATACTTTCTCAATGGGACTGCAAAACCATGCAGCAGCTACTATAAAAAATAGTATGGATTTTTCTAAATATTAAGAATAGAGGCCTGGGTAGTATAGCTCAGTGGATTGAGTGCAGGCTGTGAACCAAAGGGTCGCCGGTTTGATTCCTAGTCAGGGCACATGCCTGGGTTGGGAGCCAGGTCCCCAGTGGGGGCCACGTGAGAGGCAGCCACACATTGATGTTTCTCTCCCATTCTTTCTCCCTCCCTTCCCTTCTGTCTAAAAATAAATTTAAATAATCTTTTTCTTAAAAAAGAATAGAACAACTATATGATCCAAAAAAGAGATATTTGCACACCCATGTTTATTGAAACATTATTCACAATAGCCAAGATGTGAAAACAACCTAAATGTCAATGGATGGATGAATGGATATGGAAAATATGATCTGTAGATATAGCGGAGTATTATTCAGCCTTAAGAAAGAAGGAAATCTTGTCATATGCTACAAAACAGATAAAACTTGAGGAAATTAGGCTAAATGAAACAAGCCAATAACAAAAAGACAAAGACTGCATGATTCTATTTACCGTATTTTTCGGACTATAAGGTGCACTCTTTTCCCCCAAATTTGGGAGGAAAATGGAGGTGCATCTTATAGTCTGAATGTAGCTTACCTGGCTCACATTGGTGAAATATTATGTTATTTATGGTATTAAATATTTTACCACATTTTTTTGCTTCAAAATTTTTTTTCATATTTTCCTCCTTTAAAACCTATGTGTGTCTTATGGTCCAAAAAATACAGTATATGAGGATATACGTAATCAAACTCATAGAAACAGAAAGTGGAATGGTGGTAGCAAGGAGCTCCGAGGAGAGGGAATGGAGGGGTTGTTGTTCAATGGGTGTAGAGCAGGGGTGTCAAACTCATTTTCACCGGGGGCCACATCAGCCTCAGGGTTACCTTCAAAGGGCCAATGTAATTTCACCTCCTTAACAGTTAAAGAGTAGTTACATTTACACAGTCCTAAAATTACATTCAACCCTTTGAAGGCAAGGCTGTTGTGGCCCCTGGTGAAAATGAGTTTGACACCCCTGGTGTAAAGTTTCAATCACACAAGATGAAAAAGTTCAAGAGATCTGTTGTATAATAATGTGCATGTAGTTAATAATACTATACTGTCCACTTAGATATTGTTAACAGGATAAATTTATGTGATGTGCTTTTTACCCCTATGAAATAAATTTGTAGGGAAATTAAAAATTATAATTACTAAAAGATGTAGAATATAACAAATATCTGTATACACACACCTAAATTTTTAAAATAAAACATAAGGAATACAAGCCCCGGCTGGTGTAGCTCAGTGGATTGAGCGTGGGCTGGGAACCAGAGGGTCCCGGTTTGATTCCCCATCAGGGCACATGCCTGGGTTGCGGGCCAGGTCCCCAGTGAGGACCATGTGAGAGGCAACCATACATTGCTCTTTCTCCTTCCTTTCTCTTCTCTCTGAAAATAAATAAATGCAATCTTAAAAAAAAACAAAAACCCATAAGGAATACAAAAAAATAGGTGAAGAACCACAGCAGAATTTTGCAAATCTAATTAAAATGCATTTCTTTTACTTAAGGATTTCCTTTTTCTATGTATTAATGTTCTTATCTTTATTTTGACCTTTGTCAGATATTTAGATAACATCTCTATTGATGAGTTTTTATAATATTCCCTAGGGAAGTCAAGAGGCACAGGAAAGCTCAGAAGATGTGCTACCGGGCCTCATAGGGACTGCAAATTGAAATCTAGATTGTCCACTTCATCTGAACGACAGCCTGATGCACCTCCTTGTAGTCGCCATGGTGGAGACCCCACGACATGCAAAACTCAGCAGAACTGCCAGTGCTTAGCGTACTTGTCTCTGCTTCTCCAGCTGAGTGCCCACCTTGCTGTAGACCCCACTTTCTGCTTCCTATCTTCTCTCTGGTGCCCCACATGCTGACTCCCCAAGAGGAGCAGTTGTGAGAAAGTCTCTCTTGCCCAGCCTGTTACTTTGGCCCAGGCACCATCCCACAGACCATCAGCTAGGTAGTGAACAAGTGTACAAAAGGTGACCTGTGCAGGCAGGATAGCTGGCAGGCCCTTGGGAGCTTCATAGCCTGTCCAGGTCACATCTAAAGGGTGATGTTCCATGTTTGTGCCAAAATTCTTTTTTTTTTTAAAGAAATATCAGGAGAAAGCAAATCTTTGAACTTCAATGCTATACCAAAAATAATGTGGTCTGCTCTGAGTTTTCTTTCCCTCTTTCTTTAAGGAGTTACTTTTAGTTCTCCGTTGCAGATGTAAAGGCAAAAAATATGCACACTGTCTATATGGACACTGAGGAGATGCCCTGAAACTAGCCTGGTTGGGCTGATCTGGGGAGGCAAGTGGGCACTGAGTGGGAGTTAATCACAAAACAGGGGGAGGGGACAGTGCACGCTGGCACAGGAAAGAACTTGTGCAAAGGCAGAAAACCAGGCAACAGTGGGCTAATCTTAGTGGAGTGAGTCTCAGCGTCTCATCTCCACTCTGTACTTTATCTTTGCATCCAGTGCCTAACAAGTAGAGCCATCTTAATAAATGTTGAATGAATAAACAATTGTACAAGCAGGAATTCTCAAGTGGGAGAGCTCAGTGAAAATTCACAATGAGCAGAATATATTGGGCATACTGGGGACTCATTATCATCACATGTGTGTGTTCTTCAATATTTGTGGTTACAGGAGTAGAAACCAAAGTAGCTGAACTGCTCTTCATATTAGAGGAGAAACAATTTGAAGCTAGTTGCTAAGGAGGGGGGGTCTGGGAGGGACAGATGTGAAGCTTTGTGGCTGGTGCTAGGGTCAGGGTGAACAAGCTGAGACAGTGAGTAGGACAGAA
>PVJI01031791.1:0-12820 GCA_004026765.1 Micronycteris hirsuta
CCTGTTCGGAGCTGTCAGCAACCCACATCTTGTGGCTCCCTCCGCTGGGCCTGGGTGCCTGTAGAAGAAATGAAGTGGCACACCAAGGCTGGCTTTTACCAGCACCAGCCCAGGGAAGGGTCAGCTAAAGTCTCAAAGCTCCTAGAGATCTGCCTTTATCTGTAGGCTGTCTGTTAGCCTTAATCACTGAAGGAACCTCCATCTGTACTTGTTGGCAGCAGGGCTTAAACTCCACAGGGTGGTGCAAGAGGGATTCCTGCCAGTGGGGATGTTGCTTCCCCCCAGTCTGGTGCCACATGGAGGGGAACATTCTGTCCAAGAAGCTGTGGGTAATGACTCAGCACAGGGATCCTGGTGGCTGACCCTTCAGCTCTCTCTCCAGAGCCACCAACCCCAGAACCTCCTCACATGGCTCTAGTCCACTCTGCCCTCCCTCTGCTGGAGCTCAGGGTAAGTGGCTGCAAATGAAATTTTGTGTGCCATTTAAGAGTCTGTCTGCATCTCCAGCCATCTCTTTCTGTTGGACAGAAATCCTACTGCTTTTCACAGCCAGATGTTATTTGGGGCCTTTTCTGGTTCTGATGCTGTAGGCTGGGGAGCTCAGCTTTGGGTTTAGATCCCACACTTCTTAGAGGGATACGCCCTGGCTGCTGAAATATCCCTCTGGAACTTCAGCTGCCTCCCTGGGAGCCCAGCCAGCCTTCTTACGCCTCCGCGGTTCCTACAAGCCTCTTTGTGGTGATGTGGTTTCTTCTGTAAATCCTTGGTTGTAAGGCTTCCCTCTACCTAGTCTTCATTTGGTTATTCAGGATGATTTTTCTATGATTTAGTTGTAATTCCAGTTTGGTCCTGGGAGGTGGTTAGTGTAGCTTCCACCTACTCCCCTGCTATCTTCCTAAGCTGTCTGTTGCCATTTATTGTATGAAAACTGACTCAGTGAGGTTGTGGCTCATCCAGGTTCATGTAGCTAGCTTTTTGTGTTTCAAATGAGAAACTTATTCTTTTAGTCCAGCGTGCTTACTATTCTGCATCTCCAAGGCAATGAACACTTCTGTGACTTTAGGTATAAATGAATTTATCGGTATTAAGATTAATTTTATATACAACAACATACTCTGTACTTCCTAGAGCTTTGTTTAATTGTCATTATAATCCTTTGCTTTGGAAAATAATCTTAAGGTCTTACTGTCTCATGAATTCTTTACTAACTCTGACAATTTTCTTTTTCGGTAAGTTCCCTAATCACATATTGCTTGACATAATAACCGATTTAATCCTGGTTGTAGTTTAAGACTGTATTACTTTGGCTATTGACCATCTGGGCTGTTCATAAAACATAACCATGTAGATTTAGTTTCCATATTAATAATAATTTTTCAGGTTTACAATAGCAATAATAATAGTTGCCTTCGTTGATGTTATTAATAGCAATTTGATTGAAATCGTATGCCTTATAAAACAAAACTTCAGAATCCAGCAGAGGTAATAGAAGATGGAGATTTATTAGAAAGATGAAACTTTTCCCTTGTGTGAAAATATTTGAAGTATAGTCCTGAGATGGTAGTAACATTCCTTGACTTTCCCTGTGTGACAGTAACTTAATTTTACTGTAACCAGTAGAATTAGAAACAGTAGTGATATCTGCTAGGGAAAGGTGCAACATTACTTGCTTTTCTAGATAAACGAGAAGCTTTTGACCTCCTTCAGGGATCCTAGTTAGGTATTAATTACGTGGACACCAAGATTCAATTTTATGTTGTCATTGGGAACTTGCTGTTTTTATGTCTCTTTCAGATTAAACTTTTAAAAATTTGTTATTTATAGGGACTGAATTCATGGCCAGGTTACATGAACATCTGAAGTACTTTGTAAATATGAAAATTTCTACAGATAAGTCATGGCAAGGAGTCACCATCTATTTCTCAGGCCATGAGGTATTATCTTTCTTTTTAAAGTTATTTTTTTAAATTTAATATTCTAATGCATATCATATTACCAAAATTTTAAAAACCTTATATTTAGACTCCAGGAGAAGGAGAGCATAAAATCATGGAATTTATCAGATCTGAGAAAGCAAAGCCAGATCATGATCCAAACACCAGACACTGTCTTTATGGTTTAGATGCCGATTTGGTAAGTATAACATTGGTTGTTATTATAACCTTATACCATGGTAGTTAAATATTTAACATACTTATTCTTTATGTAAGAAGCTTTCTGGCTATGGAAACAAATATTTGAGACATCATGATTGTTACTATTGCCATTACAAAAACAATGGAAAAATGAGCTTTTTTGCCAAATATTATGATCAACAGGTGTCTCTAGTTAGTGTTCACCCCAACTGAGCCTGGCGCTATATAAGTGACATACTGGGGTCAGGGTAGAGGGCCCTGTTTACCCTCATGCTTAATATATGACTTTTACCATCACCTGATTTGATAACTCCATGACTCAAGTAACTTTAATAGACTTCTTTTGACTTTTTTTTGTGGAAATTTTCAAACATAAACAAAAGTTGAGAAGATAGCGTAATGACCTTTATTTACCTTAAATAATTTTCAGTTCCTGTCCCTCACCACCTGTCTCCTCTCTCCTCCTTCCCTGGATTCTTGAAGCACATCCCAGACTTTGTATCATTTAATCTATAAAGTTTTCATAATGTTTTCTCTAAAGAGGGTTATTAAAAAAACATAATGCTGTTATTGAACACAAACAAAAATTAACAAACACTGTTTAATATGTAAATAACCATTTGGTATTCTCATTTCCCTGATTGTTTCATAAATGTTTCATTTTTTTTGATTGAATCAGTGCTGAAATAAAATATACAATATACATTGCAATTGGTAAATATATCTCATGAGACTATTTAACTAACTTTGGGGATTATAGTACTAAGTGAAAAAATTAAATGAAAATGCCATTTTCCATTTTTTTGTGAGTTTTCACATGGTGGAAGTATCCTGGCCTCCAAAAGAGTCTTGCTTTCTGCTACTGGAAAAGCTGCTACTTTTAACTTCTTACCCATTCCCCCATGGCAAGTGGAATGGTGTGAAAACAAAAAGGTTTTGGGTATTTTTTCGGTTGGGGTTGGGAAGAGTGTCTAAGGTCATGTGAGGGTCTAAGGTAAGCATTTTTTGTCTTAGAAAAATGTTCTCACTTTACTCCATTCATAACCTATAAATTGATCATATTTTGATATTTCTATATTTAATTTGCTAATTGTTTCATTTTTAAAAATAACCATGTTTTCTATATAGAAATATTTTTATTTTTTATTTGACTGCTTTTGTGAACCTGATACTGTAAAAAGTGAGAGAATAGAAACAATTCTTAATCATTTTTTCAACAGATTATGCTGGGATTAACAAGTCATGAAGCACATTTCTCCCTTTTAAGAGAAGAGGTTCGGTTTGGTGGCAAGAAGACACAAAGGTGAATCATGCTGTATATATCTTGGAAGAAAAACAATTTAAATTAAGAATACTAATCCCAAAGGGAGATATATGATGTGTAAATATTTTTTCCCATTCTGAGGGTCACCTTTTCACTCTGTTGATAGTCTGGTAATATACAAAATTTTTAATCGTGATGAAGTCCAATGTATTTTTTGTTTTGTTTCCTGTACTTTTAGTGTAATGCCCATGAAATCATTGCCAAATCTAGTGTCATAAAGCTTTTTCCCATTTTATTCTAAGAGCTTTGTAGCTTTAGCTCTTACATTTAGGCCTTCGATCCATGTTGAATTAATTTTTGTGTATGGTATAAGGTAAGGGTCCAGCTTCATTCTTGCATGTGGCTATCCAATGTTCCCACCACCACTTGTTGAAAAGATTGTCCTTTTCAAAATAACTTGACCATGTATGCAAAGGTTTCTTTTTTAGGCTCTACAGTCTAATCCATTGGTCTGTATGTCTGTCTTTATGGCAGAACCAGAGTATTTTGATCACTGTGGTTTTATAGTAAGTTTTGAAGTTAGGAAGAGTGAGCCTTCCAACTTTGTTCTTCTTTTTCAGGATTATTTTGGCTATTTTGGAGGTCTCCTGAGATTAACAATATTTAGGATGGATATTTTTATTTTTGTAAAAAAATAATTCTTGGTATTTTATTAGGGATGGCATTGAATCTGTATTTTGTTTTCAGGTGCTATTTATATCTTGATATTGTCTTTCAGTCCATTAACATGTGGTATCTACTTTCTTCCAGCAAAAATTTGTAGTTTCAGTGTACAAGTCTTTTGCTTCATTTTTCCTTCTTTTTTTCTCTTGATATCTACCATGCTGTACATTACACCCCCGGGACTTATTTAACCTGTAATTGGAATTTGTACCCTTTGGCCACCTGCATTCATTTTGCTCCCCGCAACCCCCCTCCACTCTGGGCACCATCAGGCTGTCGTATGTAACTCTGAGTTTGTTTTTTGCTACTGTTTTTTTTTTCTTTTGTCTTCTTGGTCAAGCTTATTACTAAGTGTTTTATTCTTTTAGGTGGTAATGTAAGTGGAATTGTTTCTTAATTCCCTTTTTGGATTCTTTGTTGCTGCTGTGTTAGAACACAACT
This sequence comes from Micronycteris hirsuta, assembly GCA_004026765.1. Lineage (NCBI taxonomy): Eukaryota > Metazoa > Chordata > Mammalia > Chiroptera > Phyllostomidae > Micronycteris > Micronycteris hirsuta. The sequence continues at coordinate 4,564 of PVJI01031791.1, forward strand.
GATTTTTGTGTTTTGCTCTGCATCTAGTGAACTCTTTTTTTTTTTTTTTACTAGTGGCTCCTTTGTGGATTCTTTGGGATTTTATATAGAGAGAATTTACTCCATCTGTAACTAGAGATAGTTTTATTTCTTCTTTTCCAATTTTGGATAGCATTTATATGTTTTCTTGCCTTAGTGCCCTGGATAGGACTTCCAGAATAACGTTAAATAGCTGTAGTGAAAATGGGCATCTTCGACTTGTTCTTGATCTTTAGTCATTGACCATTGAGTCATTTAGTATGATGTTAGCTGTGTGTGTGTCTGTTTTAATAAATTCCCTTTACTATATTAAGAAAGTTTCCCTTTATTCCACTTTGCTGGGTATTTTTACCATGAAAGGGTGTTGAATTTTTACAGTTTTTTTTCTGCTACATGATTGAGTGGTGTATTAACATCAATTTTTTTCTTATGTTGAATCATCTTTGCATTCCTGGGGTAAATCCCACTTGCTATTGGTATATAATCCTTTTAATATACTATTGTTGCTTGTGTTCTTACTTGTAATTAGAGTATAGGCTAACAGCCAGGAATATAAACCAAACCAGGGCAAGATAAGAAGTGATAGTGAAACCAGATATTAGGACCAGTAAATAGAGACGCGATCGAATCTTTATGGGCACTTCATTCAGATGCTGGCGATTTGAGAAGATGATGGATTATGTACCCTCAAATTCCTCTTAATATCTCATCTCAAGTCGACTCTTTTTATAGGGAGAAGGAAAGAGTAGGTAAGGGATTTGGGAAAAGGTGAATCAGATAAGAGTTGCCTTATCTCTCATCAGAGAGATAGTTTAGCTAGTATTTATCTAGCTAAATGCTAGCTAGAGTGCTAACTGCCAATGGAGGCAGTTTACCTAGTATTTATCTGCTGACCAACAATTCTTTATCTGGCTCCCTGGAACACACAATGGCTCAGATACCATCTCCATCGCTTACAGAACCCCTACCCCGCCTTGGGGCAAAAAGGTTGAATTGCTTGTCAGTCTCCTGGTCTCGTGCATTCCAGTTCCTGGAATCATAGCTTTCCACATGTATTAATCACTTAAGCCTGTCAACTGTAACTGAAGCTAAAGTCTTTAACTCTTGAATTCCCTTACCGATAGTGCCTCACCATTGAAGCCTTGGACTGTACTGCAGTGCATATAAAAGTATAAATTCAACTTATCTGTCTGCTGTCTGCTGGTGGACAGCCTTAAATGGGCCACACGCTACGGTTTCTTAAATCTACTGTATATTACTTAGGCTTCCTTAATTCTCAGAGTCCTTCCACAGAAAGCATAATGTAAACCAATTATTTTTAAATTTATGTTATATGTATTGTAATTGCAATTTTATTTTATCTTTACATTACCGTGCAGCTTACATATAAATTGTATGCATTGAATACAAAAATTATCTTCTAATGATAAGTTTTATTTTAAGTCTTGCTACATTTTTAAGCTTGAACCTTAAAAATATAATTAACTCTAAACATATATATATATAATTAACTCTGTGTTGATCATCTGACTAATTACAGGGTATGTGCACCAGAAGAAACCACATTTCACCTCCTACACTTGTCTTTAATGAGAGAATATATTGACTATGAGTTTTCAGTGTTAAAAGTAAGTATTAATATATCTATGGACCAAAGATGTGTCTGTAGAAAGTTGCATAGGACTTGACTTTTTCCCCCCATTTTACTCTAGGACAAGATCACATTTAAATATGATATTGAAAGGATAATAGATGATTGGATTTTGATGGGATTTCTTGTTGGCAATGATTTTATCCCTCATCTACCTCATTTACATATTAATCATGATGCACTGCCTCTTCTTTATGGAACATATATTAATATCCTGCCAGAACTTGGAGGTAAACAAAGTTTAATATTCGTTTGTGGTTACTTTAACTTAGCACTCAGCTAACTCTAAAAATGTCTCTCAGGTCATTAGATTATTACATGTACAACTAAAGTAGGGAAAAATTAGGGGTTTCGTTTGATTTAAGGCTCCAAGCTTTAAGGTTATAGTTTTCAGAAGTTTGTAAGCTAAGAAAATGACCAGAATTATGCAGTCTCATTTATTGATACCTAATTAATCTCTGCCTTTAATTGTTTAAGAAACTCAGTAGAAGTTGCTGTTTTTACTTAGTTTCTTTCATATTTAAACATAGAAATTTAGTTTTTCTGAATGGGTAGGCATTAGAGTAATATGAAGGGAAGATTTTTCAGTTAAAATAGGAAATTCACGAACAGTTGGTGATACTGGAGAAAACAACAGAGTAGCAGGATATTCGTCCTTTTCTTCTCAAGGCAACATATCAAATGATTGCATTCTAGACCATATTTAATTTAAGTGACTGTTACAATATATTGGAAATGTGGGAGCATTATTATTATATGAACCTGGAATTTCTTATATTTTACTTCAGATCTTATTTATTGTATATTATTGTAACAGCAAGTTCATAGAAACTAGAGCCAGTTATATGTACTCCAGTACAGTGTTTTTCTTTGATTAGTAGAATGTAACATTCAACATTTCATAAACAGAATTTTGTTGAATTGTTTAGAAAAACTACCAGCTTTTAGTCCAAATTTAGATTTTATTTCTTTTAGGTTATATTAATGAAAATGGGCATCTCAACTTACCTCGATTTGAGAAATACCTTGTGAAATTATCAGATGTAAGTAACCAGAAGTTTTTGTTTTCCTGTCCCAGGGTAGCTGTAAATGGTCACTTAGTGATTACATAATAGCAGAAGAAAAAATTTTTGTAATTTTTATCCTATTGGTCATTCTATAGAAATAATTTTACATAAATTATATTTATTTGCTTTTTATCTGTAATTTTCAGAGTGGTAGATAAGGTCCCCATGTGCATAAAAAAATACATTCTCTGATCTCCTATGCCCCAGAAGTAGTTCATGTTAAAAGTTTGGTTTGTATTCTTCCAGACATACCTAAATGATTTTTAAATGAATTTAAATATTTCTGTTCAGTTTGATCGGGAGCACTTCAGTGAAGTTTTTGTGGACCTAAAGTGGTTTGAAAGCAAAGTTGGTAACAAGTACCTCAACGAAGCAGCAGGTGTTGCAGCAGAAGAAGCCAAGAACTACAAGGAAAAGAAAAAATCAAAGGTGTTCATTTTTTTAGGTGTCCTTTCATTTTTTTAGCTGTAAAGGTAAAACTGATATTCCTTGTTTCTCATTTTCTTTCTTATGATTTTGGGGTTGCTTCATTTCATTCTCATTTCTTCTTCTGTACATACATTTTAAACATTGTTTTGGTTTCTCTTTCTCTATTAGATCCTATCATTTAAATCTGATCTTTAAAAATCAATTTCTTATTTTACCATTGAAGAAGAACATTGTGTTTCCTTTGCTCTCCTTTTCTTTGTTTTTTTTTTTTTTAAACGATTTTATTTACTTATTTTTAGAGAGGGGAAGGTAGGGAGAAACACAGGGAGAGAAACATCAGTGTGCGGTTGCCTCTTGAGCACCCCCTGCTGGAGACCTGGCCTGCAACCCAGACATGTGCGCAACCCAGACTTGTGCCCTGAGCGGGAATCAAACCGCTCTTGGTTCGCAGGCCAGCACTCAGTCCACTGAGCCACACCAGCCAGGGCTTCTCTCCTGTTCTTTTAAAAGTGTAGAAAACATTTCTAAATATAACAGCCCAGAAATTAGTTATCTTTTTAAAATGTGGATATTTATAGCATTTAATGAGACATTAACTAGATCAGTGATTTTTCTGTAGAAATAATTTGCATATAAAATCATGTATATAATACTGCAGTAGACCAGGTTAAATGATTAATAGCACAATGTCTTCTAAATGTTTGGTGCTCAATAAATGAATAATAAAATTAGTTAGCGTATGCTAGTACCATTTAAAACATCTCTAATAAGGTCTAAAGAATGTCTTACATGTGTTAACTTGGAAAAAAATAAACCTTTTCTGAAAATTTCCTCAGCTTACGTATAATTATTGTATTCTTCAGAAACTGATGAGTTTCCTGTATTCTTTTTGCTATACTGGTTTTAATTAGGACTCTTGCACCAGGAAGAGCAACTATCTTGATTTTTCTCTAGTAAAGTCCTTTAATTGCTTAGGTTTTTCTTAGTGGGACTTAGCAGCAGTCAGTCTGCATTCTACTTTGCGGTTTTTCTCTTAAGAAAACAGCCTCTGCAACCTTTTTTTAAAAAAAAATCCTCATCTGAGGATATGTTTATTGATTTTAAAGAGAGAGGAATGGGAAGAGAGAGAAACATTGACCAGTTGCTCCCATTTGCTCCCCAAACAGGGATAGGACCTGCAACCTAGATATGTGCTATGACTGGGAATCAAACCCGCAACCTTTTGGTGTATGGACGACACTCCAGCCAACTGAGCCACCTGGCCAAGGCAGCTTCTGCAACTTTTTTGGAACTTGAATTCATGAAACTTACACAACAGTCAGTCGTTCCTGGCTCTGCCCACCTCAGCTCAGTCTTTAAAAGTCACCTATGTTCCAAGTGTATGTGGTTAGCAGTAGAGACACTGGTAAAATGAGAGGAGCTGGAGGGTCTGCCCAGGCACAGGAAGCTGGCAGAGGTCCTAGTTCGCCTGAAGAAAAGGAAATGATGAGGATAGGGAGTATGAAGAACAGTAATGAGAGTCACTGGCAGTAGATAGGCAGTCAGAACATAGAGGAGAAGAAAGATGAAATCACAAGATAAGGGAAAAATAGGGAAGAAGTGATACGATGGAAAAACTATAGAAAAGCAGATGAGTTGCATAGGAGAAAAATTTAGAAGCGGAGGGTAGGTAATAGTCATAAGAATGACGGGATCCAGAGACAGAGAAAGTAGGTGATGTTTATAATCATTATGTTCCATCATAATCAAGTATATTTTGTTAAAGGTAGTCCAGAATTTGACACATAAAAATGTTAAGATTACCCTGGCTGGTGTGGCTCAGTGGACTGAGTGCCAGCCCGTGAACCACAGGGTCACTGGTTGAATTCCTGGTATAGAGCACACGCCTGGGTTGTGGGCCAGGTCCCCAGTAAGGGGTGCATGAGGGGCAACTACATGTAGATGTTTCTCGCCCTGTCTCCTTCCCTTCCCCTCCCCCCCAAAAAATAGAATCTTATAAAGAAATGTTAAGACTGATAAATTATAAAAGGATTTGATATTGATTGTATCTTCTTCTCTAAGTAAATGAAATATTCTTGAAGTGTCTTTTCTTGAAACACATGTAATTAAATATATTTTTCCTTTATAGTTATGACAATTACTTTTTACATATTTTTGAGAGGCTTGAATGTTAACTTCTACATATAGCTTTAGAAAATAAGTTACATAAAACTGAAAACATTTACATAGCATTTGGAAATTATTTTTAAAAATAAACTTTTATACTGCATCACTTAAGGATCATTCCTTTATTTTTAATATATTTTTAAATATCCCTGTGAAATGTCTCACTTTGAAATGTAGCTTGCCATTAATTTCATATTGATTTATAATTTTTATAGGGCCAGGAAAATTCTGTATGTTGGGCTGCTTTAGATAAAAATAGAGAAGAAGTGGTAACTTCTAAGGGTGAGTACAAACTGCATTTTAATGTTACTTTTGGGACAGAATGGTTGTCATATCTTTCCTTTATTAGTACTAATTCAGTAATGTTGGATGGGACAGATTTCAATGATCGCTTATAAACATATGCTTTGATACGTATTTATCGAAGCTTTAGATGGAAAAACAAAATATTCTTAATTGTCATCCACTATGTTTCTGGCTTTTTTTCCAGACAACTTAGAAGATGAGACTGAAGATGATGACCTATTTGAAACTGAGTTTAGGCAATATAAAAGAACATACTACATGACGAAGATGGGAGTTGATGTAGTGTCTGAGTATGTTTTTGCCAATTCTTATTATACCGGAAAAAATGAGATTTTGTAGTTCTTCATAAAATAGCATACGTTTGATTGTTAAGGTAGTGAGAAATAAGAATTTTTTTGGTTTCATAAATTATTCTTAACCTTTCAACTACTGTGGCTTTGGAGAAGGTGATATTAACTGACATGTGTTGAATTTCTATGATGAAAATTGCCAAATAGAAAACGGTTAGTTTTTTGCTTCTGTCTTCTCAAGCTCAAATCACGCGTACCTCAAAGGTTAGGCCTAGGTTAATACCTACTCTGAAAGTTTCTTGAAAACTTAATCTCTAGAATGGTGGCTTTCATACTTTAAAACTGCAGCCCATGGTATGAATTACATATGATCACATTTTATTTACTTAAATTAATAGTTACAAAGTGCTTATCAAGTGCCAAGCAATATTTTAGGCATTTATATATATTAACTCATTTAATTCTCACAATTCTTTAAAATAAGTAGGATTATTATTATTGTGTAATAAAGGAAATTAAGGAATCGAGAGGTGCTCAAGGTAACACAGGTAGTCAGTGGCATAGCCAGGATTTGAATATGGGCAGTCTGGCTTCAGAACTTACACTCTTAACCACTAGATGAGGCTGCTTCCGTATTAGTAAAATAAGAGTTTCATGAAATGCTATGTACCCTTATTATATGCGATATTAGATATTTTCTATCCTATTATTGTTTGTTTTTTTCAAATATAATAAAGCACTAAGTATTAGATCTTTTCTAGAGACCCAGGGATAGACTCAAGCTTTTAGACATTGCTGTATATACTCTCAGACTATCTTCTAGCCCAGACATCGTTTTTCAGAAGTGTCTATATTTATACTTACCTCCAATAAGTAGAGATATAGAAATTCAGGTACAATTCACCAGCTCATTTGAAGGTTTGTCAGTTGGCATTAGCATGTAGGACTTTTGAGACTTGAGAGATAAAATATTTATAATAGTTATGCTTTTAATCTTTTATTCTTTAGTTCTTATTTCCTTGATTACAGTTATATAGAACTACAATACCTGCAGTTGGCACTAAGTGCTTAATTTGATAGGTAACTAGTCTTTGCTTTTATTTCCCTTCTTTTTGTATATTAAAATATAGACTTATGAAAATAACGTACCATTTATTTGCCTAGCAAATCAACAGATCTTTTAAAATTGTTGTGTTCATTATTGGTCCACGGGGGTGGTAGAGTTCTTCTTTTATTTACTGGTGAGAATATAAATTGGTAAAATTATTTTGGAAAGCACATATCCAGAAGCCTTTAAAATGTTTATCCCTTTGATCCAATAATTCTGATTGTTAAACTCTCTTAAACAGGGACAACTGTAATAATAAAAAAAATTTAAACTGAAACAGAAGTCGTTATACACAAAGATGTTTATTACAGTGTTTTATAATGAAAAATTATGAATCTACATTTTCAGTAAGGAGGTTCACCATAATCATCTTCACTTCCTCCTCATCATAGTCACCATCTCTGCCATCTATACCAAAATCTGCAGAACTGCTAAACTTGTACTTACAGAAAGTCCATACAAATTTAGAAAGATGCCTACATTATTAATGAGTATAAGTTTTAAAAGCAGGACACAAAATCGTGTGTGCGTGTGTGTGTGTGTATGTATGTAGCATGCTCTCATTAAAAAAAAAAAAACAACCTGGGCATATAAAAAAGACTGAAAAGAAACATAGCAAAATGTAATAGTAATTGCTATATAGTGATAAAAAATGCTTTTCTTCATTATCAAGATTTTCAGTAATGAGGGTATATTTTTTTAATAACAGAAAAGTAATACATTTCATTTTCAGAATGTGCTTCTCTAAACACTGGAGATCTGGAATATTTAAGTGCATCTTGATCTGAATTTTGGTAATAGACACTAACAAGGGTATAGCCACTTTTGACTTTAGCCTGGGGCCCTTCCCCACCCCAATTTATTTTACCTTAAATGGCAGGTTTTGAGAAAGAAGAAGGGATTAGAAGGAGAAGAAAATTGTGGATCTATAGCACTTTTCAAAGTATATTCTAGCTGCTATAACCAGATTTTAAGATGCTTCTGATTTCCCTCTGTGATTCTCTCAGGCATCCTCCCAGAGGAAGAAAATTCCCACCCTTGTCTCTCAAAGCGCCCCAACTATTTAAGGGAGTAGTAGTGCCACTTTATGGAAATCTGCATTGGCTAAATTTTCAGCTATTAAACCAAAGCATAGTTCATTGACTAAATAAGTATGCACAGCAGTTTTAAATATTCTGGTAGTTGGTTTAGGAAACATATAAGGGAGACATTTAATCTGACA
>PVJI01031792.1:0-12816 GCA_004026765.1 Micronycteris hirsuta
GGGACCCTCTGGTTCCCAGCCCGCGCTCAATCCACTGAGCTACACCAGCCGGGCTGCAGTTGATCTTTTGATCATTCCATATTTAGCTTGGAGTGATGGAGATTGCAAAATAAGTTCTTAGGATAAAGGTCAGCAAACATTTTGTGTCACTGACCCAAGTGTGTAACTATGGGATTGATTACTCTGAAGTAATTTTCTGGGTAGGCATTAGTGATGGAAGGTGGGGGCAGGGAACACTGAACTTAGCCTTTTATTAGATGAAAATAATGAGGATAAGTTTTTTAAAATAGGATTTTTGGTTATTTACACACAAAACAAATATTCTGGTAATGTAATAAATTGTTTTAAAATACCAAAGCAGTCCTGGCTGATGTGGCTCAGTGGATTGAGCACTGACCTGTGGACTGAAAAGCTGCTGATTTGGTTCACAGTCAGAGCACATGGCTGGGTTGCAGGCTGGGTCCCCGGCTGGGGGTGTTTGAGAAGCAGTTGGTTAAAGTTTCTCTCTCATGTCTATGTTTCTTTTCCTCTCCTTTTCCCTCATTTCCCTTCTCTCTAACAATAAATAAAATATTTTTTTAAAAAATCAAAGCAAATATACCGCCCGGCTGGTGTAGCTCAGTGGATTGAGCGCGGGCTGGGAACCAGAGGGTCCCGGTTCGATTCCCAGTCGGGGCACATGCCTGGGTTACGGGCCAGGTCCCCAATGAGGACCATGTGAGAGGCAACCAGACATTGCTCTTTCTCTCTCCCTTCTCCTCTCTCTGAAAATAAATAAATAAATCTTTAAAAAAAAAAAAAAAGCAAATATAAAATAATGTGGGTACTCCATAAACCTGTTCCCTGTAGATCACTATTAAATCGATATATAGTTTTCTGAATGATTTATCTATCCCATTTATTGGATTACTCATTCAAAAGATATGTTAAGTACTTACTGTATGCCAGACATGTTTCTTGGTGCTGGAGATACAGCATGGAATACTGTATTTTGCCCTGGTGTATCTTGGACACATTTTTGTGTAAGCATATGGGAACCTACCTCCTTTTCATGGCTGTATACTAAGTCATAACTATTTTTTTTTTTTTTTTTAAGATTTTATTTATTTTTTAGAGAGAGGAGAAGGGAGGGAGAAAGAGCAATGTATGGTTGCCTCTCACATGGCCCCCACCAGGGACCTGGCCTACCACCCAGGCGTGTGCCTGAACTGGGAACCGAACCAGGACCTTTTGGTTCCCAGCCACGCTCAATCCACTGAGCTACACCAGCTGGGCTATAACTATTCTTATTTATGGACATTTAACTGGTTTCCAATCTTTTGGCTTCAAAAACACTTCTAGTACATGCAACTGGCATAGTTTTGCTGTAGAATAATTTTCTTAGTGTAATGTTCATCATAGGGCAAGATCATTCTCAAGTATAATTGACAGTGCTAAATTGCCCTCCAAAAAGATTCACAGTCCTGCCAATAGCAGAAGTATTTGTTACTCCATGCCCTCACCAACATTAACCTTAATGCTGCTATCTTTTTGACTTTGCTTTTTAAGTTATACTTGTCTATCTTGACCTGCCCATTTATATTCTTTGCTCATTTTTTTCTTTTGGGTTATCTCTTTATGTATAAGGTAGATTATCCCCAATAAATAGGTTGCAGATCATTTTTCCAAGGTATTTTATAATTTTAAGGCTTATTTAGAAGTTAGGTTTTTTAATTTTTTTATTTAATCTTTATTGTAATTTTTTCATTACCATTTGGTCCCCTTATTACCCCTCTTTCCCCAGCAATCACCACATGTTGTTCATGTCCGTGAGCCCTTAGAAGCTATATGTTTTTAATTGTCCAACTTTCCTCCAGTGTCCTTCAAGTATTTGAAAGGCTTTTATCATTTCAAAACTTGTAAATAGTTAGCTGTAGTTTTCTGGTACATTTATGTTTTGACCATTAAAACGTTAATCTTCTGGTTTAGGTATGGAATAGGGATCCAAGCATTTTTCTAAGTGGTTAGCAACTTTTTAAATACTATTTGCTGACTAATTCACTTTCTCCATTGGTTTTTGAAATGGCATCTTTTAACATATATACTAAAAATCTTTTTCTGCTGAGTTTTTTGAGTGGCATCAAACCAATTCACTTTTATGTTCCAGTGATACGTTTGTCCCTCTTACTAGTGCTTAATAGTAAATGAATGATGAAAATATTAGTAATATGTATGGTATATTTGTGTGACTATGTAAGTCACCTTAATCCTCAAGGAAACAGATATTCAGAGTTTTATAACTTGCTATCAGGTTACACAACATATTATCTCCCATTCCTTCCTCTTCTCTTCTTTTTACTCCCATTCAGCCCATCCCCCCAGATCTTCAGATTGCTAGGTATACTTGATGCTTAAAGGGTGGAGGCCTTTCTCCATATGGTCTCAACAGTGGTGGAAGTACATATATCCATCCTGTTTTTTGGTTGGTTGTTATGTAGATAGCTTCCCTAGTGTCTCTCCTTGGTCAGAGAAAATGTCTTGGACTCTCAGATTGAACTATTGTAATTGATTATCGTCTACTTGACCCTCTCTGATTTGAGGTAATTGATGGCAGATAGCTTCAAAAGATCATTGAACTTTAAAAGCAAAAGACCTAAAAACTGCCTTAAGCCTGTTTTGACATTAGAAAGAATTTGTGTGTTTATATTAGGTTTAGCCTGGCTATAGTCATAGTTTTAAGCCCTGAAAATAGATGAGATGTAAAATTTTACTTCAGATCATGTTACCAAGATCTTCAAATATCAACAAGTTTATTTTTAGCAACTTATTTGGGAATTGGCTTTGTGTATTTTAAAAAGATATCTTTAGTCTTTTGTCTAAGTGTATATAATAAATTTTTATTAAATCATGGTGAAGTAATTAAATATTTGATTCAGGATGTTAGAATTTATCCTTCTTAGTTTCGAAATGTTTAGGGGCTCAAAAAGAGGCTCGGCGTGGTAGAAATCAGAATGCTGGTTACCTTGTTTTGGGGAGGTGTTGGGTATTGGTTGGGAGGGACACTATCGTGTCTTCTGGTGGGCTTTATGTTTTATTTTTGATGGGTAGTGGTTCTGGTATATTATACTTACGTAAAAATTTGTCAAGCTGACAGTTTTACTGTATTATTTAGACCTCAAATTTTAAAAATAGTGTTTATTTATATAGAGAGAAACAAAATAGGAATACAGTTAAACCTTGATGGTCCTTCAATTTACTGTACGATCATGTGCCACGTAATGCCATTTCGGTCAATGGCGAACTACATATATGACTGGTCTCATAAGATTATAATGGAGCTGACTTTCCTATTAGAAACAGAAGGATGTATGGTTTAGGAGGAATTTTATTTCACTATGACAGAAACAATATCTGTGGGGCTTGGAAATGGATTCCCCCTCACAGCACCTCAATTCTGAGTGTACAGATTGCATCCCAATCAGCCAGCCCCTGAGCTGTTCCAGCACAGAGGATCCTGTCCTCTCAGCACTACACACAGTCATACTTCAGTACTCACGGGCTTCGGAACACGTCACATGTTTTGACTAGAAAAAAAGGTCTCAGCACTCAGCGTACTTACTAGAACCGGTATAAGTCACAATACCACCCCACAAAAGAACGTGCTTCATCATTTGGTACTCGTCAGTTTCAGCACTTGTCGTGAGTTTGGGAACGGATTAACGATGTGTACCGAGGTACCACTGTATGTTCAGAGGACACTACAGCCCTTCCAGTTCTCGTTTGAATGGCCTTCAGAGTGCATTGCTGTACATTCTTTGTTGAGGACCTAAGATTCTGTACAAAGACCCAGATCCATAGGATGTACCTTAACAAATATTAAGTGCCACTGCCACTTCAGTCAAAGCTTCCTGTGGTAGTGCAGAGCCCTTCTGTCCCTGTACTTTGGGAATATTTTCAGGTTGTAATGATGTTAAGCATAGAAAAGTTTTATTTCTTTCATCAATTCAATGCCAGAAAGAGCCCTTTGTGCCAGGTAGGTTTAATGAAACCATAAACAAATTTCTGAAGTCCAAGTACTGAATCCATAGTTCTACACTCTCTCCATGTTAAACACTTTTTTTATAAATACCACAAAGTTCTTTAATCTGAGCCCTGCTCCAACCTGCGGTAGCGCAAACACAGTGCCGAGACAATCCCATGTTTGTCTCTCTGTCTGATACTTACTCCTGCTGATCCTCAGGCCACCTTTCACTCCCCTCAGGAACTTTTTTTTAAATCCTTACCCAATGATATGTTTATTGATACTAGAGAGACAGACATTGATGGAACCCACAGCCTCGATATGTGCCCTGACTGGGAATCGGACCCACGGTCTTTTGGTTTATGGGATGATGCTCCAACCAACTGAGCCACCCAGCCAGTCAGGGCCTGACAGTCACTATTAATGGTCATTCACACTTTACCTGGCCAGTTTTTCCTCTTTTTCTTTGTTTGTTTGTTTGTTTGTTTGTTTGTTTGTTTTTTAGAGAGGGGGAGGGAGAAAGAGAAACATCAATGTGTGGTTGCCTCTCATGCGCCCCCAGCCCAGATAGACACCCTGACTGGGAATCAAACCAGCGACCCTTTGGTTCACAGGCTGGCCCAGTCCACTGAGCCACACCAGCCAGGGCTTTCCTCTGTGTTTTCAGTCCAGCCCACATCCCTGTCCATAAAGCTGCATTGACAGCCTCGGGGTTCTATTTCTGGCCCAGTCAGAGGAAAGCAGGGCGAGGCCTCGTGGGACAGTGGTGGTGGTAAAGTGTATGGTAATGTCCTGGGCCTTTACATTCAGTCAGCCGCTCGCTGACCCAGAGCAACTTCCAGTCCCACAAGTTCCGTTTATGATGAATGCCTCATACAAGTGTACAGTTTTTTTAGCCTTTAAACCGTATTTTTTACTGTACCTTTTCTATGTTCAGATACACACATACTTACCGTTGTGTTCCAGTTGTCTGCAGTGTTCAGTACAGTGATGTGCTCTACGGGTTTGTAGCCTGGGAGCAGTAGGTTCCAGCATTTAGCCAGCCTGAGTGTGTAGCAGGCTAGATCTTCTAGGTTTGTGTGAGTGCACACAATGATGAAATTACCTGACACATTTCTTGGAACATTTCACAGTCATTAAGTGACACATGACTACATTAATACCACGGTCTGTCTATCCTGTTTCATATTTGGCCTTTGACATATCAGCTTCAACTTGGGGAACTTCTAAGTATTTTTTGATAAGTTCTTCTCTTTGTAAAACCTCAATTATAAATCCTCTATGCTGATTTCCTATTGATGTACTTTACAATTAGGCCCTCTGTTGAGTGTATACTCAATACTGAAATAACCCGTATTGTGTAAAGATTACTTATTTCTCTGTGGGCTCCATGGCAGCTGTTGCTCTTCTTGTTGGTGTCTCTTTTCTGGCCATTGTTATGCTTTTTTTGTCATAAACATCTGTAGTTGTATGCCTACCTCCCTGCATTTGGACTAAAAGTTCCTAGAAATCATGGATCATATTATGTCTTTTTTTAATATTGTAGATGCGCTATGGTCTCGAGTTCTTGGGGAAAAAAATGTTTAATGTGGGCTTTTCTCTTTAGAGCCTATTTTGAACTTTTAGATTTTTAACCTCTTTGAAACATTCGGTTTTTAACTTGTAAGAGTTATTTTAAAGTTGAAAGTTACCTAATCTACTAGCTATATTACCATTAATGTTACTGCTTTTCAAAAAGATTTTTTGTCCCTCAAAGTATAACACTTGTGTAACAATGCTAGTGATAGCATTTTCATTTACTCCCAGAACTTTATGGATAAAGTATTTGGGGGCTCAGAGAAATTAAGGGCCTTCCCCAAAACACCAAGCTAGTAAGGGACAGAGTCATTTAGGCTAAGGTCTGACTCTTAGGTACCTTATCATGCTGCCTTGTATAATTCTTTGACTAATCATTAACTATCTTTGTTTACATACTGTTTGCCAAGATTTACATAATCACATTATATCATGTTACACATTTTATAATGGTACTTGGGAAAACTTGAAGGCCTACAGCAGTCAAATATGAATTTAAAAAATGTTTTTGTCTAGTCCTTGCATACCTGGTTTATTTCAACCAAGGACTATAGTTGGCAAGTATAAGTGGGGGTTAGGAAAAGGGAACTAGCTCTTGTGGCTCTGTTTTTCCTCACCAAACTAAAAGAAACAGTGTAGGGAGCAGATTTGGTGTGATGGTATTTCCAAAAGGTTATCCCACACTGGAACTTCAAACAAATAAAAGAGGAATTCTAGTACCTAGCACATTGTACTTAATGAAAATAGTGACTTGGGTTTTATTTATTCGGCACACTATTTTGGTACTTGAAATGAGGTTTGAAAACTGCTTATTGAGAATCTGCTTTTGAAGTGGAGTCCGTGTGTTCCTTAGTTTTAGACAGAAATATACTCCAATTAGGTCCATAACTACCTAGAGTCGTTTCATAGCTGAAAGAGCACTAGGCTAGGAATCAGATAACTGGGGATCCAGTTTAGGTTCTGCCATAGTCATGCCATCATGAACAATTATAGGTACTCTGAATTTCTGTTTTCCCATGTGAAATTTTTAGGGATAATAACTGTCTTTGCTACTATGTAGGGTTATGGTAATCAAGTGAACTAGTGGTAAAAGCACTTTATGATGCTAACAAATGTCTGGATTACTTCTAATATTATGCCAGTTTGCCTTGCCTGTGTAATGCTTTGAATGACATATAGAGTAGCTCTTGCTGTGTCCTCATTTGCAGTTAATTTCTTATTTACAGAATTTGGAGGTTTTGGCTCTGTTAGTGGAAAAATTGAAATAGAAATCAAGATCAACCATGAAGGAGAAGTAAACAGGGCACGTTATATGCCGCAGAACCCTTGCATCATTGCAACAAAGACTCCGTCCAGCGACGTTCTTGTTTTTGACTACACAAAACATCCTTCTAAACCAGGTACCTGCCCTCTTCAGTTCAAAAACAAATGGATCACTGTGGGAATACATTGCCTTCATTCAGTCTTTTAGTTGCTTGTTATTCCTCATATAATTTAACATTTTGTAATTTATATTGATATGTGTGGGTATTCTTCATTCTTTAGGTGACAAAAATGCTCCTTTACATAGAACAGAATGATGGTGCAGCTTAAGCATTATATATTTGGTCATAATGGGTCTGTATTGCTTATAAATATTAAGAGGTTTAGACTTCTTGATAAAAAATGCGTTATGCTTCATAGACCCAAAGAGGCAGCGAAGTGGATGGTCTTGATGTGTCTTACTTTGCAGATCCTTGTGGAGAGTGCAACCCAGACTTGCGTCTCCGTGGACATCAGAAGGAAGGCTATGGGCTTTCTTGGAACCCAAATCTCAGTGGGCACTTACTTAGTGCTTCAGATGACCATGTGTGTATCCCTTTCATTTTGAAGCAAATCTGGGCTAGTTATCAGCTGGTTTCTTTTTTGGGGTATGTGGGGAAGCAAGAGAATCTTCCTTTTCTATAATAGTTCATTTTACATTTAAGACCATCTGTCTGTGGGACATCAGTGCTGTTCCAAAGGAAGGAAAGGTTGTGGATGCGAAGACCATCTTCACAGGGCACACAGCAGTAGTGGAGGACGTTTCCTGGCATCTGCTTCATGAGTCTCTGTTTGGGTCAGTTGCTGATGATCAGAAACTTATGATGTAAGTAGAATACATTTAATTTAATTTTTTTTTTCCTAAGTTATAAGTTTTATATTTAGTTACCTACCTATTCAAGTGTTTTTCCTTTTTTTTTTTTTTTTTAAACTAAAGCTGGGATACTCGTTCAAACAATACTTCCAAACCAAGCCACTCAGTTGATGCTCACACTGCTGAAGTGAACTGCCTTTCTTTCAATCCTTATAGTGAGTTCATTCTTGCCACAGGATCAGCTGATAAGGTTAGTTTGATTTATTTCAAAAGAAAACAGGGTGAATTTCTCTGATTTCTTTTAATGCACAGAGATCTTTTAGTTAATGGGTTTTCTTTTTCTGCTCATAAAAACAATTGATTGCTCTTTGTTTTCCATACATAGACTGTTGCCTTGTGGGATCTGAGAAATCTGAAACTTAAATTGCATTCCTTTGAATCACATAAGGATGAAATATTCCAGGTAAGAGAAACTAAGGCTACACTTTTTTTTTTTTTTTTAAGATTTTATTTATTTATTTTTAGAGAGAGGGAAAGGGAGGAAGAAAGAGGGAGAGAAACAGCGATGTATGGTCGCCTCCCACATGGCCCCCACCGGGGACCTGGCCTGCAACCCAGGCATGTGCCCTGACTGGGAATCGAACCAGGACCCTTTGGTTCCCAGCCCGCGCTCAGTCCACGGAGCTACACCAGCCAGGGCTAAGGCTACACTTTTTTTAAAAGGAAGACTTTGATATGTGTCTGGGCATGCTCGTGCTCTGTTCCATTGGTGTATGTAATAGAAATGTTCTGTGTGCCTATGCTCGTCTCTGTAGGAAGGCGGGCTGGTTTTTCCTTGCTATTTCTAAACTTCCTCAAACTGGTTGTGGTCACCTACATTGTTGATGTATTAAGAAAAGTAGTGCCTGGTTATTTATCAGCCTTGTTCCTGACACTTGTCTCTTTCCTTATTCCCATTCCTTCATTCTTTCTAACTTGCCATGTGTATTGATTTTGCAGTTCAAGCCTAAGGTACTGGCTCCGTATTTTCTGCCTCATCAGCTTAAACCTCTCTTTCTTTCTCCCTTTCTCTCCTTCCCTCCCTCCCTTCCTTACTTAACTTATTGATTATAGAAAGAAAGGAAAGGAGAGAGACGGATTTTTTTTATTCTATTTATTTATGCATTCATTGGTTGATTCCTGTGTGTGCCATGACCAGAGATTGAACCCGTAAATTTGGTATATTGGGACAGTGCTCTAACCAACTAATCCCCCCGCCAGGGATTAAGCTCCCTTTTTATTTCTTTTTTCTTTTTAAGGGGGGTGGCGGGGAGGGGGAGAGAAACACCCATCAGTTGCCTCTTGTACACGCCCTGACTGGTACCAAACCTACAGCCTAGGCTTGTGCCCTGACCAGGAATTAAACCTGTAACCTTTCAGTTTATGGAACAACACTTCAATCAACTAAGCCACACCAGCAAGGGCTTAAACTCCTTTCTTAACATGTAAAGTTCTCTGGCACAATTCAAGATATAAGTTTATTGCAAGGAGAAACACATTACAGTCTTCTTTGCTGTCAAAAAACTTAATTTTACAGTAAGGAGAAGCCCATTTAGTATCACTATAATAAAATACTGTTTTGTCGAGTGTTAAGACCCTAAGGGTGGTCAGAGTTATTTTGGTGTGTGACTGTGGCACCCAAACTCACTCTGTGTGAGCCATAGTCTTACACACCTAGTCTCAGCCGTCCTTTCTGCTCTTCAGCCTGCTCCAAGGAACATCTCGTCCTTGCTTTTAATGGTGGTGTTGCCTGGGGGGTATCCAAATTCTTTCCTAAATACTGTTTGTTAATGCCCTCTTATCTGTACCGTGAAGTGAGGACTTTCTTACCAGTTTCAATAATTAGGAGATTGTTGCCTGTATAATAGTTAACTTTAATAAAAATTGTTGTAAGGGGTCATTTTTTAGTCAGTCTTAAATATAATATTGAAATCATAATAAGTATTTGGGAAAATGGTGTGTGTAATGGTACTATAGTTCTTAGGTCAGAATTTGATTATATTTGACTAGAAGCCAGAGTTAGATGAAATTAAATATACTGAGATCTTCAAAAACATAAGAGCAAATAATAGCTGATATCCTAGGTTACTTTTAGAGAGAGGGGAAGGGAGGGAGAAAGAGAGGGAGAGAAACATCAGCATAGGAGAGATACATCAGTCAGTTGCCTCTCACATGCCCCCAGCCAGGGACCTGGACCACAACCCAGGCATGTGCCCTGACTGGGAATCGAACACTGACCTTTTGGTTAGCAGACTGGCACTCAATCCAGTGAACCACACCAGCCAAGGCTTATCTGTTAGCTTTAACTTTACTGTCTAAAGTACTTTGATTTCTGTGCTTTTATTGACAAAAATTTATATTGTTCAAATACAGTTTTAGGTATGTTTTACTCAATTTTGTAATTGAAAGCTTTTCTTTCTTTATGCTTCTGTGCAGGTTCAGTGGTCACCTCATAATGAGACTATTCTGGCTTCCAGTGGTACTGACCGCAGACTGAATGTCTGGGATTTAAGGTCAGTGTTGTATTAGTTACTCTTTGTGGAATTTTCTTGATTTATACTTCACAAAATTAGTTAATTTTTTAATTTTTATTCTATTTATTTATTTTTAGACAGAGGGGAGGGGAGGGAGAAAGAGAGGGAGAGAAACATCAATGTGTGGTTGCATCTCAAGCACCCCCTACCCGGGACCTGCCCACAACCCAGGTGTGTGCCCTGACTGGGAATAGAACTGGCGACCCTCTGGTTTGCAGGCTGGCACTGAGCCACACCAGCCAGGGCAAAATTAGTTAATTTTTTAAAATCTTTTTGTTCTAGTAAAATTGGAGAGGAACAATCCCCAGAAGATGCAGAAGATGGGCCACCGGAGTTGTTGGTATGTTACAAACATCAAGCAATTGAAATCATTTGTAATTTAATGTCTTCTATCTGCTTTTCATATCTTATTTTCCTCCCTCCTTCAGTTTATTCATGGTGGTCACACTGCCAAGATATCTGATTTCTCCTGGAATCCCAATGAGCCTTGGGTGATCTGTTCTGTGTCAGAAGACAATATCATGCAAGTGTGGCAAATGGTAAGTATTTAGTTATTTGGGGGAGGTTAAATAAAGGAGATATAGTGTCACTTAATATTTACATATTTCATGAGTAGAAGTGGCATCTCTGTTCAGTTTACTCCTGAGTATGACTTTAGTGTTTGTCTATACATTATATCATTTTCAATGTCATTTTCAGCTGCCTACTCCTTACCTTTATCTGGTTATCCCACTGGTATCTCTTGCCCAATTAAACCAAAATTGCTTATTTCCTCATTCTCCCTACTCCCCTTTCCTCCCAACTTTACTGTTTTCCATATGGCTCTAGTGTTTCCCTAGCTGACCACACTTGAAAATTCAAGAATTCTCCTTCACTGTCTATTCACCTCTAGTTCTAGTTCACTTATCAGACTGTATGTTGTCTGTCTCTGCGATGTTTCTCCATCTGTACTCATCTTACAAATATAAACCTACATACCCAGCTCTCCTGTCTATTCCACACCCTGGTTTTTTGCTCAGGTTCTCATTACCACTTGCTCAACTATTGCAGTCGTCTCCTAATAATTACTGGCTTGCCTCCTGTGTCTCCCTCTTTGCTAGCAGTGGAGTATCTAGGAACGGTCGTTCCCTTGAAGTCACCTGTGTGGACATGCCTAGTACAGTTCCTACCACAGTGTCCGAGCATCAGATCCTACCATTTCTCTGTAAAACCTGACTAGATTTCAAAAACATTCCCTGCCTTTATACTCCAGTTGGAGATTATCACCTTTCTTTGAATTTTTAGAGTGCTTGAAATTTAATAAAGATAACTATAATTTCTAATATATAGCAACATAAGAAACCAGTTGCATTCTACAGATGGACGGTGGTAATAGTTGCACAAAAGTTGAATGGACTTAACGCCACTTAGCTGTATCCTTAAAAATGGTTAAGATGTTAAATTTTATGGTTGTGTGTATTTTGCCACAATTTTTATTAAAACCACACACAGTTGCATAACTTTTCATTGATGGTACCCTGATAAATGAAAAGAATTCCAAAGAAATTTTGCTGTCCCAGGGTAGATCTAGAGGCAGGAATAAACTCCAGGGGAAAGTTTGGGGCTCACCATTAGGAAAAATGTTTTTAAAACTTTCCTACAGGATAGCACTATTATTAATGAGAGTATTTGTAGCCTATGAGATTAACAAATTATATTACATCCATACTTTGGTATTGTATGTATCAAAGAAGTATGCTTAGTTTGCTGAAATATTCATGACATACTGTTAAGCAGAGAAGAAAAGCAGGTTGCAGAATAGCATTGTGGAATCCCTCATATTAAAATCAGTGTGTATCAGGCTTATATTTAAATATAGGTAATAGGTATTTATTTTAGGAATCTGTTTGCCAAAATAGAGTTTGAACACTTAGGGAGTTTCGTTTTTTGTTTTTTTTTTTACTATATTTTATTATGCTGTTACAGTTGCCCCACTTCCCCCCCTCTTTCCCCCCACCCCCTTATCCCCCCTTTCCCCTCCCTTTAGTTTTGTCCATAGGTCCTACACATAAGTCCTTCTGCTCCTGCACTTTCTATACTATTCTAACCTCCCCCTGTCTGTTGTCTACCTCCCATTTATGCTACTTGTTCTGTGCCCCATTCCCACCCTCTCCCCCTACCACTCCCCTGTTGATATTCCTCCATACCTCATATAACTCCCTTCAACATTTCATACAATAAAGGCTGGGTGGTGGTGAACTTCTTGAACTTGACCTTATCTCAGAAGCACTTTCTCTGCCCTTCCATTCTAAATGACATCTTTGCTGGATAGAGTATTCTTGGATGTAGGTCCTTGCCTTTCATGACTTGGAACCCTCTGTCCAGCCCCTTCTTGCCTGCAAGGTCTCCTTTGAGAAATCAGCTGACAGTCTTATGGGGATTCCTTTGTAGGTAACTGTCTCCTTTCCTCTTGCTGCTCCCAGGATCCTTTCCTTATTTTTGACCTTGGGTAATGTAATTATGATGTGTCTTGGTGTGTTCCTCTTTGGATCCAACTTCTTTGGGACTCTCTG
>PVJI01031793.1:0-12816 GCA_004026765.1 Micronycteris hirsuta
AGGCAACCATACATTGCTTTCTCCCTTTCTTTCTCCCTCCCTTCTCCTCTCTCTAAAAAATAAAAATAAATAAAGTCTTTTAAAAAAAAGAAAGAAAAAGGTTTCAAAAATATATGAGAGTAGTTGCTACGTAGCAAAAATAAAAAAGCCACAAAGGGTAAAATCCAAACTCTTGGAGGCCGTGGGGACAAAAATGGAAGGGATAGCACTTACTGCTTTGCTTTGGTGTCACCTTCACCATAGCCCCATGACAGCAGGAACCACATTGTGTTCTCTGTTACATCTTTCCTGACTAGCACAGAGTAGGTGCTCAACAAAAATGTGTTCAGTGGATGTACATGTGTGGCCTCAGGTCCCCTAGGCTCCAGCTGGAAGAGCCCCTCCCATCTTCCCACCTTCCTGCTCACATGCATTGTAAAAGGTAAGAACACAAAAACATTAGGAGGAAAAAAATAATAATCAACCTTAATCTCAATGCCCAGAAATAATCACTATTGACACAGTTCATTTCCATCTAGGGATTTTACATAAAAGTATATCGCCATGTATAGTTTATGAAACATCTTTAAGGATGACTAGATGTTATCCAGGAAGAGAAAGAGGTTGAGGTAGAAGAGAAATACAGATGGAAAGGAAAGCATGATAAAGACACAAAGGTAGACCTGGTCAGGTGGTTCAGTTGGCTGGGGCATCTTCCCATACACCAAAAAGTTGCAAGTTTGATTCCTGGTTGGGGCATGTACAGGAGTTAACCGATTAATGTTTCTCTCTCATATCGATGTTTCTCTCTCTCTTTGTGTCCCTTCCCCTCTCTCTAAAATCAATAAAAACATATCCTCAGGTGAAGGCTTTTTAAAAAAGACACAAGGGTGGTATTTGGGGATGGGAGGGAACTAAGAATAGTTCAGTATTGAAGAGGTAGGAGCAGGAGATGCTGAGGGACTAGAAAAGGATACTGATGGGTTATGTGGCTGAAGGGGTATCTGGGGAGTGACAACAACTTATGGGACAAGGCAATCACTCCTGTATGGACTTTGTGTTTCAATAAATCAATAACTTTGATACAATGACCCCTGCTATGTGCAAGGCTCTCTGGTGAACACATAGGATACTAAAATACTGTCCTCGCCTTCAAGAAGCTTACAGTCTAGTTGAGGAGGATACTATATATGAAACTGAAAATTTCCTCCCATACAGGAAAATAATGGTAAGTGAACAATGAGGCCTACATACATTATTGGGGGTACAGATAATTACAGGAGATATCAAAAAGGAGATGGACTTGTCTAGGTCTTTGAGTAGAGAGGTCCTGATCCAAGTCCCTAATCTGGCATTTCAGCCCTTTCCTATATGTTCCCCACTTAAATCTTGGGCCTTTTCCCCGACCCTCCCACGTGAGCCACTATTGCAATTGAACTAGTTTGTTCATGTCCCTCCTTTGTTCTCTGCAAAGTCCCCTTCGCTCTTTCTGAGACCTCTGGCTCCTGCTTCCTCTTCAAATCCTATGCCCTCTCCTCTGGAAGGAGCCAGGTCAGAAGTTGCCTTAGAAGGTACATCAGTGGATCTAGAATTTTTTCTGCTGGAAGACTTTTGGTTAAAGCTTCGCTGGTGGTGTCTAGGTCTCATGCCACGCCATGCCAAACCTCTCAAAAAAATCTATTTCTACTGCCTACATTCTAGTAGCTACCAACTCATTCTGGGAAGCATCCAGAGCCTGAGAGTTTTTGTGTTTATGCTGTTAACGGACATCTTTTATTTTTGACATTTTGTCCTGATGATACAAACTTTGGAAAGGAAATGTGTCTTTGACTGCTTTCTTTCCTTGGCTGGACACAGTTTTAAAATGGGGCTTCTGCGTGGTACTCCCAGTGACTGCCAGGGAGAAACGACCCCTGCAAAATGATGAGCACAGTACAAAATAGAGTTTGAAAGAGGAAGCTTGGCTTGGAGTTGGGTAGTTACATTGTCTTCCTGCCACACTCCCGTATTCCATCCCCACAAGACACACACATATGGACACCCACAATGTCTTCCAATTAAAACAAGAAAATCTCACACACACACACACACATACACACAGAAATATGAATGCTTTTCCTTGGACTCTTACTTGGTTCAAACAGTCCACAGGTTCTTCTAAACAAAAAAAGATGTTTTGACATTGGTGGACGGGATTAGATTATTGCACCTTGGGGGAATATGGTCTCACCCAAGAGTTAGAACTTGCCCACGGTCACTCAGATATTTACAATTAGGATTTGCTTTCAGTCTGACTTCAAAACCCTGCTTTCAGGTATTACATTATTCTGCTTCTTATATGTTAATTTTCTTAGCTGATTTCTATTTTTTTTTCTTTTTTATTACTTTAGTGGCATTTTCAACACTGGGCTTAAAATATTCCCTGACCTGACCAAAGTTTATTCCACTGATGTGTTCTTTATACTGTAAGTATGCACCCATACAATATTTGGCAATGTTTTATTTGTCACTGACAAGGAATAAAGTGCAGCCATTGGTGCTGGTTGAAGCCAAGTAGAGCAATTGTTCAAGAAGGAAGCAGTGATCAGCTGGGACAAATGCCCTGATGGCTGAGGCATGGCCGCTGGGTTAGTGATGTGGACACTGGTAATCCTGACAAGAACAGCTCCAGGGAAGTGCTGTTGGTGAAGTCTAGTTAGAGTGGGCTAGAGGGAGAATCAGAGAGAGAGAACACAACAAATTCTCGGGAAGTTTTACTGCTAAGAGGGAGCAGAAAATGTCTCAGTAGTTGGTGGATATTGGGTCAGGAGAAAAGGTTGGTTGTATTTGTTTACTGGTAGAAATGATTAAATAGGAGAAAATTTTGGTAATGATGATACTTTATTTTCCACATAGCTTTTAAATACTTTTTAAACGCTTTCCAATGCATTATCAAGGTTGCTCCTCTGAACCACTTTATTAAGTCATAAAAGAAAGTTGTAATTTTTCCATTTTACAAATGAGGAAACTGAGGAATAGAAAATCTAAGTGATTTTGTCTGAGCAGAGTCCCAAGGAGCAGTCCCTAGAGGTGCTCAAACTACTTCCTATGGCTTCTGATTGGCTATGTGCTCTTTACCAAAACCTGTGACATAGTGAGGTGTCTTACCTAGCTGTACAGAAGTGAAAGGATGGAGTAGCAATCGCTAACTGGACAAGCCTCTGCAACCTCTGGTGCTTGTGCATGCACTTCCAGGGACCCGGAGCACATCACCATCCCCTCCTGAGAACTTATAAAAAATTAAGTGGATGTGCCAAGACAAAGAAATATGGCCCAAGTGAAAGAACAGAACTCCAGGAAAACAACTAAGTGACCAGGAGATAGCCAACCTATCAGAGGCAGAATTCAAAACACGGCAATCAGGATGCTCACAGAAACTATTGCGTTCAGTCACAAAATGAAGGAAGAAACAAAGGCTATACAAAGAGAAATAAGAGAAAATATACAGGGAACCAACATTGAAGGGAAAGAAACCAGGACTCAAATCAATGATTTGGAAAAAAAGGAAGAAATAAACATCCAACTGGAACAGAATAAAGAAACAAGAACTCAAAAAAATGAGGAGAGGCTGAGGAACCTCTGGGATAACTTTAAATGTTCCAACATCTGAATGCCAGAAGAAGAAGAGCAAGAGCAAGAAATTGAAAACTTATTTGAACAAATAATTCAGGAAAACTTCCCTAATCTGGTGAAGGAAATAGACATGCAAGTCCAGGAAGCCCAGAGAGTCCCAAACAAGTTGGATCCAAAAATCAACACACCAAGACACGTCACCATTACATTACCCAAGATTAAAGATAAAGAGAGAATCTTAAAAGCAGCAAGAGAAAAGGAGACAGTTACCTACAAAGGAATTCCCATAAGACTGTCAGCAGATTTCTCAAAAGAAACCTTGCAGGCAAGGAGGGGCTGGAAAGAAGTATTGAAAGTCATGAAAGGCAAAGATTTACATCCAAGATTACTCTATCCAGCAAAGCTGTCATTTAGAATGGAAGGGCAGATACAGTGTTTCCCAGATAAGGTCAAGTTAAAGGAGTTCATCATCACCAAGCCCTCATTATATGAAATGTTAAAGGGACTTATCTAAGGAAAAGAAGATAAAAAACTACGAACAGTAAAATGACAACAAACTCAAAACAATCAACAACTGAACCTAAAAATCAAAAACAAAAACTAAGCAAACAACTAGAACAGGAATAGAATCACAGAAATGGAGATCACATGGATGGTTATCAGTGAGGGTGGGGGAGAAGGGAGGAACACGTACAGGGAATAAGAAGCATAATCAGTAGGCACAAAATAGAGGGAGGTTAAAAATAGTACAGGGAATAGAGAAGCCAAAGAATTTATATGTACAACCCATGGATGTGAACTAAGGGAGGAGGGAATGCTGGAGGGTGGGAGGGGTACAGGGAGGAGGGGAATAAAGGGGAGAAAAAAATGGATAACTCTAATAGCATAATCAACAAAATATACTTTAAGAAAGTAAGTGGATATGCAGTCACTATAAAAAATGTGAAAAGATGTATTCAAAGAGTTATAGGTTGAGTTTGACCTACAGAATCAGCAAAATGTGGAGTGATAGTATCCAAACTGTTGGGATTCTGCTAGGAAAAATTGACCATACTTCTTTGCTGCAGAAGAGCTCAGTTCAAAACACAGACAGTCTCCTGGCAACTAGATTGGCATAGAAATGTTCTCCAGGAACACCCTCCTGTGCAGTGTTTTCCAAGTGGAGAATATTTACTCATGAAATGAAACCCACTGATTTCATTCTACCAACTCTTTTTAGAAGTGCCATATACTTAGAAAACTCTAGATGATATGGACAACATATATGTCACAGATTCACAAGTCTCTGAGACCCACCCACTCCCCTTGCAGATAAGACCTGAGTCAAGAACTCCAGCCAAATCCAAAGCTCGCTCACTCACTGGACATCTGGGGCTCTGCGTGCATATCTGTCTAGGGTGGCTCTCATCACCTCACTCAACCTCTGAGCCACCAGCAGCTAAGTCAATGAAAAGTAAAAATAAGTAAGGTTAAACTAAATTGTGTCAGGTTATTTATTTAAGTGCATACGTGCAGCAAGAGCCCAACTGCAAAAAATAAAAATAAAATAAATTACTGTTTCACCAAGTGTTTTTGTCTTTCTCTTGCAGGGAAATTACAGACAACCCATACATGACTTCAGTCCCTGCAAATGCTTTCCAGGGACTGTGCAATGAAACCTTGACACTGTGAGTATTATTATAATTTTTCAATCTGCAAGTGCTAGCAACTGAATTTTGATATCCTACTTTCGCAGGCTGTCTAAGACCCCCACTCCCTCAGAGTGAGTGCTCTGTGGTCTCCCAAGGGTTTCACATAATTAAACAAGAGTATTGCCTTACAGTATGGTACTCGATAGATGACAAAATGGCTTCGGTAATAAGAGGATGTCCTTATGGAAACAGCCAGCACACTTCATCTGTAAAAGGCCACTTAGGTTTTATAGACCATGTGGCCTTGTGGCAACTGCTAAACTCTGCCACTTTAGGGCAAACACAGCCATGAACAATTTATAAACTAATGAGCATGGCTATATTCCAATAAAGTTTTCTTTAAAGAATAGGCAGTGGGCCAGATCTGGTCTGCAGGTCTTGTAATGTTCTGCATTCTAGTATCTTCCCTGTACAAGGGGAGAACCCAAGGCTAAAGCTAATGTAAGTGACTTTCCCAAGGTCAGTGAGTTAGAAAATGGTGTCCCTAAGAGGTTTTCATACCCTCTGCTTTCACACTTTACCTCTGTCATCACCAACTATTATTAAGCTCTTATAAAGGGATATTGAATAGAAAATGCAGTGCTGCTCAATATCACTTTTCAGTTTGAATGGTTTCTACTCTGTAGATGTTCAAAAGGAGATGCTGTATCAGGGCAATTCACAAAATGTTCTAGTAAGAGGGTCAAACAGAGGTATTAAAAATGAATGTACTCTCTGACCTGGTAGAGAATCCCCCTCTCTCACTGAATGAGCTACAGAGTAGAGGTGGGATGGGGTGCCCAGGGTCCTTTCTCTCTAGTTTTAGTATCATGCCCAAGGGCAGGCATGGTGGGTGTTCTGCCTGGACTGTGCCCCGCTCCCTCTCTCCGGTCACACTACAGTTCAGGGGCTCTTTATCTTATACAGACCTCGCTGAATTGTTCCTCAGCAAAACTGCTTCAAGCTTCCACACAACTCTTCTAAGAGGCTGTCTCCAGACCATTCTAAGTCTGTCAATCTTGTCCCCATGACACTGTCTCAACTGCTGGGCCTTGATCCACGCTTATCCTTCTCCTCGAAACTTAGGAGGGTTCTCTTGAAAAGAAGAGACTCCTTCTCCACCATCACTTCATTTTGGCAGCACAGCAAGGACCTGGGGTCTTAGCCTGCTCATCCCCAGATCTCACAGTCTTTTATTTCCTCTGTAAAACTTTCCATTGTACCATTTACCACTCATCGTACCTAAGGGCCATTCAGTTTCTGTACAGAACGTTACCTTCCCCTCTGGGCATTTTTTCCCCTGAGGACCCCATATCCCAAGCAGCTCTCTCAAGTGAAAGCAGCTCATTGTCCCACAGCTAGCCTGGGGCCCAGTAGGTATTTGATAAACACGTAAATGAAGATTTCCTGAAATCTAGAGGTGAGGATAACATGGGCTGTCCATTATCTTTTCAGATGATTATTTCTACATTCCTGCAAAAGTCCTTGCTTCTTTGAAGATCATGCTCAAAAAAAAACTATAAATATGAAAGGATATGTACCCAGATTCCTGGTAGAATAGGGTTTCAATTAATGTTTGTTATCCTTTATCTTTCCTTATTATTTTTCTTCTTGCACTGTTTTCTCTTTTCAAGACCTACTTGTATAATAGTTTCTTTTAATCTCTGAAATGTAACTCCAACAAAGAACATTTTTATCATCTAGGACTCTCAACAAAATTCGGGCAAATAGAAATATCAAATGTGTCATTCTCACATCTTCATAAAAGAACTAGGGCTCACACACACACAAATAACTATCCATGCTTTCTCAGCCTCTGTGGCCAGCGTCCCTGGGCATTGAAGGCTTCGCCTAGGATACCTTGGTAGCTACAATTAAACTCATTGTGTAATTATTTAAAACAAGCAAAGATTACCTCTTAGCTCAACACATAAGATAAATTCAACTTTTCATGGCCATCTAAGTGTTTCTCATGGCGTTGAACATATAGCTATTTCATTGTCCCAGCAACCTTTTGCTTGGGCATTATTATCATATTTTCACAGAG
Source organism: Micronycteris hirsuta (assembly GCA_004026765.1). Lineage (NCBI taxonomy): Eukaryota > Metazoa > Chordata > Mammalia > Chiroptera > Phyllostomidae > Micronycteris > Micronycteris hirsuta. The sequence goes on from PVJI01031793.1 coordinate 7,309, forward strand.
AAGGAAAGTGAGGATAATAGAGGTTGAGAAATTCTCAGGATCATCTACTGTGAAGTGTCAGAACTAGGTGTAATTCCAACTTTGGAGTCTCTTTTTGTGCTTCTTCGTGTGTTACCAGAGTGCACAGGTGGGACGACACTGGTGTTCAAAGTTCCCCCACCGCTGCCCCTCGCGGGGCCGGACTGTGGTCACGGCTGCCTTCTCTTATCGCGAGACAATGTTTCCCAATAACCCCCATGCACCCCTTTGTGCACCAGAGCTCCCACGGCTGTGGCTCCTTCTCCTGCCCAAAGGGTGTGTGTTTCTGGTGAGTTGGAAGAATGGCTTTTGAGGTCAAGAATCCTGATTGCCGACAGCTCTGCGGCAGCGTCGTTTGGGCAAGTCACCTCCACATCGAGGTACTTTCAGTAGGAAAGAGAGGTGATAACACCTCAGTCCAGCCCTGGAATCATTGTATAAATTAATTAGTTGAAGAAACATAGCAACAAATTAAAACATTAAAATTTCCACAGTGGCCTATCTACTTTCTTAAATTCACCCTATCTACTTTCTTATATCCGTCTTTAAAGTTCAATTTAGTTCAGCCCACACAATTAATCATTTAATCTATAATAAGCCCTGAGATAAAAATATAGATAAAATACAAACGTGAAATAGCATTTTAAACAGAAAGGTATGAAGCCTATGCCCTCAGATGAATAATGTCTTTAAAAGTGTTGAATTTGGACATAGACAACTGGTGTGGAGATTGCCTGAGGCAGGGCTGGGTGGAGTGGAGCAAAGGGGAGAAAATTGGGGCAACTGTAATAGCATGAACAATAAAATATTTTTAGAAAAGAAAAAAGTGTTGATTTTAGGGAACTGCAGTTATTCCCCCCTTACTGATATTGTGTTAACTATTAACTAAAATCACTGTTTTTTTAGTGTATGTGGAATTTTTGTTTAAATCCTTAATGGTGGCAAATCATTGTCCCTCCAAGAGAATCTACTTCTGAGAAGCAGTGCAAAGTTCCTAGAAGCTAAGTCTGGAGAATGGGAATTCAAACTGAGAGTAGTGTTCTATGTCCCAAGCAAGACACACTGTAGAGTTTTCTTGTGGGTTCAGATGTGGGGCCTGAGAACCTTCAGGCACATTTCTGACACTGAAGAATTGAAGCCCAACCTCGGAAAAGGGCCAGCACCACTTCTCATGGGTCACTGATTTCTCCCCTCTCTGTTTGTAGGAAACTATACAACAACGGCTTTACTTCAATCCAAGGACATGCTTTCAATGGGACAAAGCTGGATGCTGTGTAAGTCAAGGGTAGCCATGGAAACCACTATGCTCCCCCACAGTCCCGCCCCAAGAAGGACCTCCCAATGGGTCAGACTTCTTCTAGAGATAGTTTCTGCCAGAGCATTCCTTAACTGCAGAGTTAGTATGACCAAAACATGGGGATGTTGTTAAGGATCTTGGCAAGAGCCAGCTTCAGCGGACACTTACATGGACTCCAGTTCTAAATCCCAAAGCTTTTACCTTCATTAAAATGATAGCACTGGGGACATAAGAGATTTTCATTAATTAAGTTTTCTGAACTTAATTAAAATACCCCTTTACCTCCTGCACACAGCAGATAAACATTGACACACACACACATCTCCAGTTATCTTGTAGGACTACGTGTGTGTGAGGTTCATTTACTATCTGCATGAAGGAAAGGGGGTCTTTAATTAAGTCCAAGGCTGTTCCAAAAGTAAGGTTTTTCTTTTAGTTTTTTCTTCCTGACACATTTTCAAGAAAGGTATCAGTTTATATTTGATTCACTTAGAAAGAGTGGAGAAGCCATATCCAATGCTTGCCTTCCCCCTAAATAAATAATGCCTAAAATAAAATGTTGGCAAAGCAATAGCCCGTGACATGGGTGTCTGTCTTTGCTGTACTTTTCTGTGGGGTCTTTGTGGCCCCCAGTACCAGGCCAGGCATGTTTTGTGTCTAAGAACTTGTGGGCAGGTTCTGCCATGCCTGTGTGTGTTTTCACCTAATATCTAGCAAATGAAAAATAGCTTTAGGAGAGTATGCTTCCCACAGTATGGTAAACTAGTTAATTTGTACGGCCCTCCTACTACAAAACAACTAGATCATAAATTTTTTTAAAGACAAACAATTTATTTTATAGCTTGAAGACAGGCAAATAAAACAAGCAAACCAGAAGGTGAGCATTCACAGCAGGTGTAGCTCCCAACATCAGTTCTGCGAGAAATGACCACTGAAGGCTTAGGATTCTAGATATGTTGTGTCATACAGAGCTTCTCAGGCTATAATGAGCTATAAACCATCTTGGGGACCTTGTTAAAAACGGATTCTGATACAGGAGGTCTGGGGAGCCCTGGGATTCTGCATTGCTAATGAGCTTCCCAGTGACACTGATGCTTCTCATCTGTTGCCACACTTGAAGTAGCAGGGTGAGGTAAATAACCTGTACAACCACGCAGGGGCCCTGGTGCAAACAAACGAAAACCCACACATGTAGACCAAGTGGCATGGTTCTGGTTTAAGGGTTAAGTGATGGGTTCTGGTATGATTCCAGTTTTAAAGGATAAACGCTCATACATCTTGAAGTAATTACACCTCAGGATGGCTTTCTCAGTTCTCTTGGAAGTGGGGTCTTATCTTTGCCAGGCTTTTTGGCTTCCTAACAGTCTTTATCAAATGAAGAGTGCCTTTCTCTAGATGGCCTGATTGTGGGCTCATTTAGGTTGATCTGAGTCATTTTTAAAAATACATAATTATAGAAGAAGTCTAAAAAGACTCATCAGACTACTATGAATACTTATATATCAAAATTCATTTACAGTATTGGAGAGACCCTACTTCTAATTTAATTTATGGTACCTATCTCACACAATCCTACATTTACTTTCAACATATTTATTGAGCACCTATAATGAGCCAGGTGCTGTGTTAATCATTGGTGATACAAAGATGAACAAGCTGTCTTCTCGCAGTGAATTCTGGTGGGGTCAACTCAAGGGCAGCAGTATCAAGGGTCAAAGCACATTAAGGAGAATTGTACCAAAATCCAAATATGCATTTCAGATTGAAAATAACTGAACACTAAATATTCAATAGCATTGCCTCCTTGCTTAGAGATATTAAATATGATTTTCCATAGACTTATTATGTTTTTGAAATTATTAGTATTTTATTTTGATGTTACATGGATCTAACCAAATATTTTCCTCTTTGATTCAATTATTCCTAGAAGCCTTGACCTGAGGGAAATGATCCTCCCAATGCAATTTTTCTTTGACAGAAGTAGGATAATATAGGGTAAAATAATTAAGACAGTTCGTAGACCCTTAGGGTATAAAGATTTCAGAAAACTGTCACGTTGTTCTAGACATTGGGGACATCAGAAGATTATCATTAAGGCAGCAGAGAACCACATTAGCAAGGGAAGGCGTAGGAACAGTGAAGAAACCTTCAACCCGAGCGGATAACATGGCTCCTGATTTCAGTGTCTCCAGCTGACTCTTGTCTGAACCAACTCTGCCTCTCCAGAATGCTGGATGAGAAAAAGGACTTGAAACCAACCTTGGATATAAGATAATTCATTTCAAAAACTTTTTTTCCCATAAGCAAAAGATGTTAAACCCAAGATTAGGATCCTTGCTTTAAATTATTTGCTTCTTTATTTTGCCATATTTTGTCATTGGATGGGATCGCCCTCCATCATCCTCCGTTATCCTTTTTTAAGGAGAGACATCTGGGGTATAAAATTCAGGCTTTAAGCCCTGGCTAGCGTAGCTCAGTGGATTGAGCATGGGCTGTGAACCAAAGGGTCACCGGTTCAATTCCCAGTCAGGGCACATGCCTGAGTTGTAGGCCAGGTCCCCCCCTAAGGGGGCCATGTTAGAGGCAACCACACATTGATGTTTCTGTCCCTGTCTTTCTCCATTCCTTTCCTTCTGTCTAAAAATAAATAAATAAAATCTTTAAAATTCAAGCTTTAAGGTCTACAGAGAAATGGTTCTCAATGCTGGCTGCAAATTCAAATCACCTGAAGAGTATTGGCGGCACTGATGTCTAGGTTTTACCACCAGACATCCTAGTTTAATCGGTCTAGTTGTAGGCAGGGCATGGGGATTTTAAAACCTGCCCTGTGTGTCCCATGGAAAGCAAACACCAAGAGCTGCTGCTGTGGAGTACCTGTATCAGTCTTCATGCCCAGCATGCACAGTTTACATACAAAGCCCAAAGTGAAGACCTGGCTTTTTTTAACATGGCTTTTTAAATTCAGTAGAGCTGCCTAGCGGCCAAGCCAAAGCCAAAATCTGGATCCTCTGGTTTAAGACTTTTCTCTGTGTCCTGCTGTGATTCATCGTTGCTGACTTACCAGCTACCACCAAGGCTTGGACTCCCAACTCCTCTTCTGACCAATTGTGTCTTCGCTTAGGAGAATGGTTAGATTTCTTTGCTCAGCCCAGGACAGGCATGAGATACAGAAGCTAAAATATCTTGCAGTTGGGAAGAGTGGACTCACGTGAGAAAAGGGAGGCTACTCCAGGTTCAAGACACAACCAGAAGTTGCAGAGGACAGTCACTCCGAGCAATGGGATTATTAGTCAGTGAGGACCTGGCTTCACCCATGCGGCGGTCACCAACTCAGGGAGCTTCCAAACACGGTCTCTCGACCTCAACAAACTTGTAGGCGTGGCCAAAAGTCACTAAGTTCAAAGAACTGAGTTTGAAGTTGGACCATGTAAGTTGAGCATTTTGCTTCAAAATCTCTCATACCTGCTCATAAGCAGCCTCTTGGTCATGTTTAGAGAACTCCACAAAGACTTCAGGAGATTTCCAAAATGTATTTTCTATAATTAGGAGACTCCGCTGGGCTAAGTGTATCTCATTGTAACTCTCTTAGCCGATTACTTTACGACTTTGGCCCTAAAATCAGCTGCAAAATATCAAAGGAGTTGAGAGACATTTTCCCTTGAAAAGAGAAAGACTCGCAAGGAAACAACAATTTCTTCCCCAGATTCTCTTCCTGTGTGGTAAGAGACAAGCTCAGTGGCTGGGACTGTTCCCCAACTGTTGTTCCCTGAACTTTCCTTTCACGGTAAATGTATGAGTGTTGCTTTAAAAAAGCTATTCACGACCTTCTGAAGTGAAAGTACCCAGGTGGGTGGACTACTCTGGTCTTTTAATAGAGCAAACCGAGTGAGTTGTATTCAAGAGGGGGATATTGCACACAGAATTTCCCAGAGAGTTGGTACCGGGAACATTTCTCTCTTCTTTTGGGGTAATGCTACTCAAGAAGATTCTTTTAAGCCCGGCTGGTGTAGCTCAGTGGATTGAGCACGGGCTGGGAACCAGAGGGTCCCGGTTCGATTCCCAGTTGGGGCACATGCCTGGGTTGCGGGCCAGGTCCCCAATGAGGACCATGTGAGAGGCAACCATACATTGCTCTTTCTCCCTCCCTTCTCCTCTCTCTGAAAATAAATAAATAAAATCTTAAAAAAAAAAAA
>PVJI01031794.1:0-12786 GCA_004026765.1 Micronycteris hirsuta
ATTGACACATCAGTCAAAGGAATTTACTGGTAGGTCTTCAGCTGCAAGGACTGATTGCAAACACCGGCCCCACAATGCAGGACTTACTTTAGCAGAACTAAGGTAACTTCTTAATTTGTCCCTTGAATGTCTCACTTCTGGAGGTGGTTGCATGATACGCTTTGACATGGTCTGAAGCTGTCCACCAAATATGCTGTATCAGGGGCTCCCAGGAGGTGCAGGACAAAGTCACTCTGCACCTATGTCCTGCCTGTAGCTACTCAGCATGAGCTACAAAGCAGTCCAAAAGTGACTACTGCTTCTCCTGACCTTGGAGATGTCCAGGAGAGGACAAGCAATAAACCAAGGCTGGTCGCCTCTAGTGCCAGTCCTGGAGCCACTTATTGAGAGTTGTGGGGCATGCTGAGGCTAGAAGCTGCCTGTTTGAGATTTTAGGAAAATCTCAAGCATGAACCAAGACAGGCTGTTTGTATCAAAAAGCCACTGGGGGAAAAAAAAAAAAAAAAACTCGGGTTGCCCTTGAAATTTGGGTGGGTTAGGTCCTCAGGGAATCACAAGGGTTGGGAAAACAGTTTGAACCAGTTTGATGGAGACTCAGAAATGGTGCACATCTTCTGACTCTGTGGTGGGGGTGGATTTCATAAATGAACAATGGCTTCTGCCCACACATCTTTCTGGGAGAAAGCTGGCCCCTCTAGCTCTTTCCTCAATGCCAGCCAATTCAGTTTCTCCCCATATGTCCCTTGTACCTTTTAAGCTGCTCTCCTATTATTAGAGCTCAGAGGAAGGGAATTCAAGTGAGCCACTGTGTGGGCCTTTTAAGAAGAACTGCCTGGGACTCCATAAACCCTCTGTCACCCTCAGCCTCAATTCCTGCTGGTTTTCACAGCCAGAAGTTATGGGAAATTATCTTCCTGGCACTGAAACCTTAGGTTGGGGAAACTGATGAGGGACTGGGATCTCTCACTCCTCAGGGAAGACCTCTGCAGCCAAGATGCCCTCCCAATTTTTATCCAGCACACGTGGGTGTGCTACCAGCCTGTTCTGCATGTCTGCTGCTTTTACCAGTCTTGATGTGACTTCTTCATTAAATCTTTGATTGTAGGACTTTCATTTAGCTAGATTTCAGACAGTTCTGAATAATAGCTGTTCTATAGTTTACTTATAATTATGATGTGGTTTACTACATTTACCTATGCAGCCATCTTAACCAGAACTGCAAGCTATTCTATTCCTTAAAGATATAGTCATGAGTTGACACTTGTATTTCATATGGGATAGAATCATAGTGAAATAAATGGCATACCAAGACTAACAATCCTATGTTTTCTTTTATGGAGGTCTTTGTTTCTTTAAACATACACTAGTATCACTGCTGTACCTCATCATATCATATTGGTATGGTAGAATAAAAGTTAAAAGATAGCCAATTCCAGCACAATAACAAATTATTCATGAAACACAAGCAAAGATGAATTATCCAATTAAAAGGTGATCAACATTCCAAATTCATTTGCTTTTCTACAACTTTATTATAATCACTAGCATTTAAGGAGCTTTTTGCTATTGTTTTGATAAACAGTTTATGGCTATTGTTTTGTCCTTTATTCAATGCCTTTTTCTATACAGAATTATGAAGACATAATACATGATTTATACCGATGCCTAAAATATGTGGATATCATGTCTTCTATATCTCAGACTGGTGAAATGGAACTTTATAAATTTGACACTATAAAGGAATTCTTTCTGAGATTTATAATATTCAACAACTTGATTGTCACTATTGAAAAATAATTTCCTCATTTCTGAAATATGGAGTATGGTCATAATACCTTTGCTGTGTGCTTAGTTGAGGGTATTAAATTAATACTCTATAAATTAAAATGAAGTAAATCAAATGATAATCTCCTTCATTTAGTAATTGTCTTGTTTTAGCCTGGAAATATTAATTATGTATTATATATCTGGAAGAATATTTTAATATCTCAAAACAAAAGTTAAATTAATAATTTAATGATATAAATTTCACAAATTTGATTTAGTCAATACCATATAAGTCAATATAAACCATAATATAAACACTGCCAGAAGCTTGGAACGAAGTTTAATATGCAAGTAAATTCCATGAATGATCAGTGAAAAAGTTATATAGACTGCAGGTATAAGTAATATATATTCAGGAGCTGGAGAATTTATGGGATATTCCAGTGTGAAGAAGAGATTGCAGGATTATCTACATGTGTAGCATTGAGGAATAGAACCTATAACATACACAGTTTATATTGCAAAATACAAGTTCAATATGGGTGTAGATATGCATGTTGTGTTCTGTTTAGTAGAAGTTCCATGTCTTTACTCTCACTATATTGAAAAATCAATTTGCCTCTATTTACATATTATTTCAAAATTCCTTATCTATAAATGTGTCCATTTTTAATATATATATATTTAAATTACTTTATTGTGGTTCAATTACAGTTGTCTGCATCCTCTCCCTTCCCCTCATCGCACTCCCTCCAAACCCACCTCCCTCCCCTTCTTCCACCCTCCCCTTGGTTCTGTCTATGTGTCCTCTATAGTGGTTCCTGAAAACCCTTCTCCCCATAGCCACCTCCCCGCTCCCCTCTGGCTATTATTAGATTGTTCTTAATTTCAATGTCTCTGGTTATGTTTTTATTTTCTTTTGTTGATTATGTTCCAGTTAAAGGTGAGATCATATTGTATTTGCCCCTTACCACCTGGCTTATTTCACTTAGCATAATGCTCTCCAGTTCCATCCAAGCTGATGCAAAGGGTATAAGCTCCTTCTTTCTCTCTGCTGCGTTGAATTCCATTATGTAAACGTACCGTAGTTTCTTGATCCACTCATTTGCTGATGGACACTTAGGTTGCTTCCAGCACTTGGCTATTGTAAATTGTGCTGCTATGAACATTGGGGTGCATAAGTTCTTTTGGATTGGTGTTTCAGGACTCTTAGGGTATAATCCCAGCAGTGGAATTGCTGGGTCAAAAGGCAGTTCCATTTTTAGTTTTAGTTTTGTTTTGTTTTGTTTTTTGTTTAATTACTTTGTTGTTCTTCAATTATAGTTGTCTGCATTTTCTCCCTTCCCCTCCTCCCCACTCGGCCTAACCACACCTCCCTCCATTGCATCCACCCCCCCCACCTTGGTTTTGTCCATGCGTCCTTTGTAGTATAGTTTCCGAAAAAACTTCTCTCCACAATATCCTCTCCCTTCCCCTCTGGCTATTGTTAGATTGTTCTTAATTTCAATGTCTCTGGTTTTATTTTGCTTGCTTTTTTCTTTTGTTGCTTATGTTCCAGTTAAAGGTGAGATCATATGGCATTTGTCCCTCACTGCCTGGCTTATTTTGCTTAGCATAATGCTCTCCAGTTCCATCCATGCTGTCACAAAGGGTATAAGCTCCTTCTTTCTCTCTGCTGCGTAGAGTTCCATTGTGTAAATGTACCATAGTTTCTTGATCCACTCATTTGCTGATGGGCACTTGGGTTGCTTCCAACACTTGGCTATTGTAAATTGTGCTGCTATGAACATTGGGGTGCATAGTTCTTTAGAATTGATGTTTCAGGGCTCTTAGGGTATAATCCCAGCAGTGGAATTCTTGGGTCAAAAGGAAGTTCCATTTTTAGTTTTCTGAGGAAGTGTCTACTGTTTTCCACAGTGGCTACACCAGTCTGCATTCGCACCAACAGTGCAGTAGGGTTCCCTTTTCTCCACATCCTCTCCAACTCTTATCTGTTGCTTTGTTGATGATGTCCATTCTGACTGGTGTGAGGTGGTATCTCATTGTGGTTTTAATTTTCATCTCTCTGATGGCTAGTGATGCTGAGCATCTTTTCATATGTTTCTGGGCCCTCTGAATGTTCTCCTTGGAGAAGTGTCTGTTTAAGTCTTTTGCCCATTTTTTAATTGGGTTTTTGTCTTCCTGGAGTGGAGTTGTATGGGTTCTTTATATATTTTGTATATCAAACCTTTGTCTGAGGTATTATTGGAAAATATGTTTTGCTATACAGTTGGTTCTCTTTTTATTTTTATACTGTTTTCTTTAGCCATGCAGAAGCTTTTTATTTTGATGTGGTCCCATTTGTTTATTCTTTCCTTTATGTCCCTTGCTCTGGTGGACATATAAGTGAAGCTGTTGCTGTGTGGAATGTCTGAGATTTTCCTACCGATGTTATCCTCTAGGACTTTTATGGTGTCATGACTTATATTTAAGTCTTTTATCCACCTTGAATTTATTTTTGTGTATGGTGTAAGTTGGTGCTCGAGTTTCATTTTTTTTGGATATTGCTGTCCAGATTTCCCAATGCCATTTGTTGAAGAGGTTATTTTTACTCCATTTTATGCTGCTACTCCCTTTGTCAAAGATTAATTGGACATAGAGCATTGGGTTTATTTCTGGGCTCTCTATTCTGTTTCATTGGTCTATCTGTCTATTTTATGCCAGTACCAAGATGTTTTGATTACAGTGGCCTTGTAATACAGTTTGATATCAGGTATTGTGATCCCTCCTACTTTGCTCTTCTTTCTCAGAATTGCAGCAAGTATTCAGGGTTATTTATGGTTCCATATAAATTTTTGAAGTGTTTGTTCTATATCTGTGAACTATGCCCTTAGTGCTTTGATAGGGATTGCATTGAGTCCATAAATTTATTTGGGTAGTATGGCCATTTTGATGATGTTTATTCTTCTGATCCATGAGCATGGTATATGTTTCTATTTGTTTGTGTCTTCCATGATTTCTCTCTTCAGTGTTGTGTAGTTTTCTGAGTACAGGTCTTTTACTTCCTTGGTTAGGTTTTTTCCTAGGTATTTTATTTTATTTTTTTGTTGCTATATCAAAATCTGAAGTTTTCTTTCTTTGTTGTGTCTTTGTCTGTTTGGGGGATTAGGATGATGCTGGCTTCATAAAAAGAGTTTGGGAGTCTTCCATCATTTTGGATTTTTTGGAATAGTCTGTGAAGGATAGGTGTTAGCTCTTCCTTAAATGCTTTGTAGAGTTCTCCTGTGAAACCATCTGTTCCATGGCTTTTGTGTGTTGGGAGGTTTTTGATTACTGCTTCAATTTTGTCTGCTGTTATTGGTCAGTTCAGGCTTTCTGCTTCTTCTTCATTGAGTTTTGGAAGATTATATATTTCTAGAAATTTGTCCATTTCACCTAGGTTTTCGTATTTCTTGGCATACAGTTCTTCATAGTAATTTCTTACAATCCTTTGTATTTCTGTGGCATCAGTTGTAATCTCTCTTCTTTCATTTCTTTTTGTGTTTATTTGGGTCCTATCTCTTTTTTTCTTGATGAACCTGCTTAAAGGCTTGTCAATTTTGTTTATCTTTTCAAAGAACTATCTTCTGGATTCATTGATCCTTAGAATTGTGCTTTTAGTTTCTTTGTCATTTAATTCTGCTCTGATCTTGGCTATTTCCTTCCTTCCACTTGCTCTGGGCTGTCTTTATTGTTGTTTGTTGAGTTCTTGTAGGTGTAGGGTTAGGTTGTTTGTTTGAAATGTCTCTATCTTTTGTAGGTAGGCCTATATTGCTATGAACTTCCTTCTCAGGACTGCCTTCACTGTGTCCCATAAGTTTTGGGTTGTTGTGAGTTCATTTTCATTTATTTTGTGAAACTTTTTTTATTTCTTCCCTAATCTCATTCTTGACCCCTTTGTTGTTTAATAGCATGGTATTCAATCTCCATGATTTTGAGCATTTGGGGGTTTTTCCTTTGGGTTGGTTTCTAATTTCAGTCCCTTGTGGTCAGAGAAAATACTTGGTATGATTTCAATTTTCTTGAATTTGTTGAGGCTTGTTTTGTTTCCTATCATATGGTCTATTTTTGAAAATGTTCCCTGAGCATTTGAAAATAATGTGTATTTAGCTTCTGGGGGGTGAAAGGCTCCATGTATATCAGTTAAGTCTATTTCATCAAGGACATTGTCCAATGCCACAATATCTTTGTTGATATTTTGTTTGGAAGATCTATCCATTTTTGACAGTGGGGTGTTAAAATCCCCTACTATAATGGTGTTGCTGTCAATATCTTTCTTGAAGTCCTCCAAGATTTTCTTTATGTATTTGGGTGCTCCTATGTTGGGTGCATATATATTTACAATGTTTATGTCTTCTTGGTGGATTCTTCCCTTGAGTATTATGAAATGTTCTTCTGGGTTTCTCTTTATGGCCCTTTTTTTGAAGTCTATTTTGTCTGATATGAGTATTGCTACCCTGGCCTTTTTATCCTGTCCGTTTGCTTGTAAAATTTGTTTCCAGCACTTCACTTTCAGTCTGTGTGGGTCTTTTGTCCTGATGTGGGTCTCTTGTAGGCAGCATATGTGTGGGTCATGCTTTCTTATCCATTCCTCTATTCTATGTCTTTTGATTGGAGTATTTAATCCATTTATGTTTAAGATTATTATTGATAGGTACTTATTCATTGCCATGTTTTTGTACCTGTGTTCCTCTCTCTCTCTCTTTTCTTTCCTTTCCTTAAATCAGTCCCTTTAACATCTCTTGCATAGCTGGTTTGGTGGAGGTGTATTCTTTTAGACTTTTGTCTGGGAAGCTCCTTATTTTACCTTCTATCTTGATTGAGAGCCTTGCTGGGCACAGTAGCCTTGGTTGAAGGCCTCTGGTTCTCATTACTTAAAATATTTCTTGCCATTCTCTTCTGGCTTAGAGCGTTTCTATTGAGAAGTCAGTTGCTACCCTTATCGGGGCCCCCTTGTATGTTGCTTTCTGTTTCTCCCTTGCTGCCTTTGAGATTCTCTCTTTGTCTTGGAATTTTGCCATTTTAATTATGATGTGTTTTCTGGCGGGCCTGTTTGGGATCCTCTTGATTGGGACTCTCTGTGCTTCCTGGACTTGGGTGACTTTTTCTCTCATCAGATTAGGGAAGTTTTCCATCATTATTTTTTCAACCAGGTTTTCTATCCCTTGCTCTTTTTCTCCCTCTGGTATCCCTATTATATGGGTATTATTATGCTTCATGTTGTCCTGCATTTCCCTTTATCCCTCTTCATTCTTTCTGAGCCTCTTTTCCTTTTCTTGCTCTTTTTGGGTGTTTTTTTCTACCTTGTCCTCCAGCTCACTGATCCAATTCTCTGCAGCAAGCCTGCTTTTGATTCCTTCTACTGTGTTATTCAGTTCAGAAACTATATTCTTCATTTCCTCTTGGCCCTTGCAGATAGTTTCTATTTCTTTTTTCATGTTGATATAGTTTGCAGTGAGTTCATTGTAGTTTCCCTGCAGTTTCTGGTAATTCTCTGTGAGCTCATTGAGCTTATTGAGCTTCCAGATAACCAGTGCTTTGAACTCAATAGCTGATAGTTGACCTGCCTTTGTTTAGTTTATCATTCTATCTGAGACTTCCTCTTTTCTTTTAACTTGGGCATTGTTTCTTTCTCTTCCCGTTGTTTGTGAGACTCTTCTTGTTAGCCTCTGTTTCTTAAATTGATCTGTCCTGACTCCCTGTGTTTAAGGTATGAACTTCTATGGTAGGATACCTGGGAGATTCAGTGGTGCAGTCTCCTTAATCTCCTGAGCTCGCTGGTCTTGGACTTTCATTTATGTTGGCTCTCTGTATGTCACTGGGTTTTGATTGTTGTTGGGTCTTTCTTTGGTGGGTCCTTACCTCCAGCTGATCTACTGAGGGTCACTCCATCCACCATGCCTTGTATTCTGTTGTGCAAGTGTGGGCAGATTGTGTTGAAGCTGATTCTTCTGTGTGAACAGGGTTTTGAGGCTTCTCTCTCACTCTTGTTCAGTTGTTTGTTGTGGGTAGTTTCTCCACCAATTGGTTGTATTTCCAGGTTGGTCCTGGTTTGAGGTTAGTGTAGGTTCCACTTTAATTTTGCCATTTTAATTATGATGTGTCTTCCGGTGAGCCTCTTTGGGTTCTTCACCTTCTTCTTCTGTTGTTATCGGTTGTTGGTTCCTTTGTTGGTGGATTTTCTCTTCCTGAAGGTATACTGGTGTTTACAGCTTCCTCCTACTCTTTTTTTGTGATCAGTTGGGGTGGGAAGGCAAAATGGTTTAAGACAGCAGGAATGTATTCTATGATATTTAATGTACCAACCCTCAGAGAAGAGATAGGAGATCCTTTGGATGAGTATAGTGTTAAACGGGATATTTCACCTAACTAGTCACTTTTAAGAAAGGGTGAAAAGTAGGTAATACTCTTGTTGGCAGCAGGGGAGGATTGTGAGTTGGATCTAGAAATCAGTCAGGTTGTGGGAGGTCAGATTATGAGGTAAAGTGAGAGAGTATAGGACAGAAAATAGGTGTAGTATGTGAGAAAATAGAGTCAACCACACAGTAGTACAGTTCAGGAAACAGTGGAGTGGGCTAAGACCTGGGGGGAAGGGGTGCTGTGTAGTATTTACAATTGTATGGAACAGTAATTATTTACAATGCTAATGGAGCAACAATCATATGACAGACTCCATGTGATCTGGAAAACACAATTAGGAAGTATAAGACCTAGAGGGGTGGGAAGTATAGGACCTAGCGTAATAGGACCTTCACTTGTGTAAAGGAACCCAAGTGAAGTGAAAGACAGTAAGTTAAGAATATACTATGAATGAGAGAATAAGGGAAACCAGTCAAACAATGCAATTCAACCAGTCAAGCGAAGAAGACTAAACAGAAAGAAGAGAAATAAAAAAATACTAGTAAAATGAAAGATATAACAATAATGAAAACATTATATATATATATATATATATATATATATATATATATATAATACACACACACACACACACAATATCTTGCAAGTCCTCTGGAGTAGCAAAGTGAAATTTGTCTCATTGTCTCAGCTGTTGGTGTGACCCCTGTTTGGGTCCAACTCTGGTATTTTCACAGTTTCTGGTTCTATTGTCTTGTTTGTGGGAATTATTAAAAAAAAAGAACAACAACAGCAACAACAAAAACAAAACCCAATAACAACAACAACAACAAAAAACCTCCTGCTGGCTCAAACTGGCTAAGCCAGTTATGCTGGACTTCCTGTCCACAGCAGGCTGAGGGGGGAATTGGTTTCTCTTTTCTCCCCTCCAGAGTGGAATCAGACCTGCCTCCGGCCCAGCCTCCCAGTATTCCTCTGTGCCCAGCCTAGGCCTAAGTCCACTAGCCCTGTCCTTGAGGTGGACCAGTCAGGGGCAGTTCACATACTCCCCTCTTGCAACCTGCTGCCCCAGATGCTAGGGGCTCCCAGCACTTCCTCAGGCTAGTTCAGCTCCCCCAGTGTGCCAAGTCCTTCTGGGGATTGCTGACTCCCTGATTGCAGGGCAGGGGTCCCACCCGAGGTTGCCTGGCTGTCACTGTGGGTGCTGGTGTGGGCCTCCTCTGCTGTTTCCTTGGGGGCACAGGGGTCAGGCGTGCTCAGACCCAGGCCTGTGTATGTGGCAGGAATATCAGCCACGGGCCCCTCAGTGGGTGTGCACAGACCCAGGGCTGCAGGCTTGTGCACAGGGTCTTCCTGGGCACTCACTCTCCCCGGGTTCCTGGGTGCTCACTCTCCAGGTCAGGGCCCTGCCCGGCCCAACTCTCAACTCTCCCCAGTGGCGCACACAGTCTCGGTGGGTGCTCACAGCCCTCGTGTGTTTGCTACTTCGCCCTTTTCCCTCCCTACGGCTTTAAGCAACCAGGTCTCTCCCCATGCTACTCCAACCTTGTTTGGCAGGGGAGGGAGCTGTTGACCTGACTCTCTCCCAAGAACCCTGCAGCAGACCCTGCTGGTGCCAGGCCTGGCACTCCTGCTGCCCTAGTCTTTGTGCTGGTCCCAGGGACCTTTTTTTTTTTTTTTGTCCTGAAGCTGTCTTCTTACTGGCTGATTTTTCTATGTCCTGTACAATTTAGGTTTTCAATCTTCATATATGCTGGGGTACTGTTGGCAATAGGTCTGTTTCTCAGAAGATCGGCTAGGTGTTCCATCTGTGCACAGCGGGGAGTGGACTCAGCTCCTACCTATCTCTCTGCCTTCTTCCTCTCCCATTTTTAATCTTTTGAACTGGTCCTAAATCTGCCTGGTTCTTTCATAAATTAAGTAAAATCTTTGACTCTATTTTTATATCTGGGTGATAACCATGGTTACCATTTTTTTTTTAATTAACTTCAAAATAGCCACTTTTATAGTATGTCTCTTTCACTAGGATGCATATTCTGCGTGAAATAGAAAGTAGAGCCAGTCTCAGTGTCTTGTGGTGCCCGTGATGAAAGCTGTTTCTTTCCTGGGTGTCATAAAGACTTGGTCATGAAACTCAGCTTTCTCTCCTCACTCTCCCTGCTCTCCATCTGCTGGTAGCAATCAACCTAGTATTGTTCACTCACTATAAGTAATAAATAAGGGTGTGGTCTGAATTACTTAGGAATACAAGACAAAGAATTAAAAAGATGAATGGTCCTTTATTTGGGAGTCCTGGGCACAGTCTAGGAAACATTAGAAGTTGGAATTGGATGTCAAGATCATTAATTTCTGTATGAATAACAACTGTTGCCTTAAAAAAAACTTGATTAGGTTTTTTATCGTTTCGTCATTTATTGATTGATGACACTTTCTAAAATAATATTACCAGCTTATTAATAAACACATCAAATTGAATATTGAGCAATTTCTTCAAAATATCTTGCTTGTAGAAATTAAGCATATTTAAATAAATTAGAGACTTCTATCATATATATTGAGCACTCACTGTATGATATAAAGATTCTAAGTCCCGGGATTATAATCATAAACAAAACCAAAAAAATCCCTCCAAATAAAAAAATATATATAGTAACACAAAATCAAGTAGTGATAAATGTCATGAAGAACAACATATTATATAAGGGAATACCTATTGTTGTGTGTAGGGCAGATAGTACCATCAGGTGGTCAGGAAGTCACTGATAGTATGAACTTGGTATATGAATTCATATAAAATGGCTTGAAGATTAAATACATCTGCGGTTTCCTGTCCATATTAGATCACAAGAGAGGGAACATATTGAAAATGACACAAGGGCCCTAATTTAGTCATGCTTCTCGATGTCACTGAGCTAATCCAACTACCAATGTCCCATTGATTGCAAAGGATCTCTATGCTCAGATCAGCTCTGCACAGATACAGGGAAAAATGAGAAATTGACTCAGAGATACTTGACATTCAGTATGCTTGATTCGGTTTTTCTATTTCAGGTGAACATAACATTTTTTCAGATTAAATTAAAATGGAGAATTTATACTATGGCTCTATTGAACTTGAAGTTATTTTTGCAAGAATCCCCTTAAATAAATGGTCTTATAAATAGTTAAATAATTTATATTGTTCATCTAATAAAGCATTACTGAATCCTTTCATAAAAAATAGAAATTCAGCATATCATAATCTGAAAAAAAATTAGTGTACTTAGAAAAGTAATCATTAATTTACAAGCCTGAGGGATATAATTGAGGACATTTTATATTATTGTGCAGTGCCAAAAATCCATGCTAGACAAAGTTTAAAAATGTTTTATTTGTGTGTGTGTGTTTATGTAAATATAATGACAGTGATAGGTATCAGACTGAAGGAGTTTTATAAACCAGGTGACGTAAATATATGAAATGTCACCTGAAACCTCAAAGACTATAAAAATCTTAGCATAAAAAATGTTTAAAAATGTTAAAAAGGGTTAAATTTTAGTACATCTTTAGATGCCCTTCACATCACTGCAGAGGCCCTCCTTAAAGATATGTAGTAAGGATTAAAGATATTATGTTGGCCAAGAAGTTTTTTTCCCCCATAAGATGGCTCTAGCAGCGCTTAGTTATCTTTAACTTCATTAGAACAATTTTGTTAGATTGTATTGTGACACCTCTCATCAGCAAGCATTTAAAAAATTAAAATTGGTGATTTTTGTAGCCATTTTAATATTGAAGACAGAAGAAAATATGCAACATTGTCATCATATTGTACTTTATTATTGCAAGAAAGTTAAAAATGCAACTGAAACACACACAAAATTGTTTTGTGTTATGTATGAAGAAGGTGCTGTGACTGATGGAATATGTCAAAAGCAGTTTGCAAATTTTAGTGCTGGAGATTTGGAGATTTGGAGATTTCTCACTGGATAAGGGTTCACGATTGGTAGACCAGTTGAAGTTGATAGCGACCAGACTGAGACATTAACAGAAAATAACATTATTGTATGCAGGAGATAGCCAACATACTCAAAATATCCAAACCAATAAAGTTATTGGTGAAAACAAAAAATGTGTCTTTTATTTTACAAAAAAAAAAAACATGTGGACTTTTTGGCCCACCAAATATATAAATGTTATGTTTTAATATCTGCTGTGATAGGGGTAGAATCCTCTTAGATCACAAGTTGTTTTTTTTTTTTAATAATTGCTTTATTGTTTTTCAATTACAGTTGTCTGCATCCTCTCCCCTCCCCTTCTCCTCACCCCTCCATCCCCATCTCCCTTCCCGGCCTCCCTCCTCCCCCTTGGTTCTCTCCATGAGTCCTCTATAGTGGTTCCTGAAAACCATTCTCCCCATTGTCCCCTCCCCCCTCCCCCCTGGCTATTGTTAGACTGTTCTTAATTTCAATGTCTCTAGTTATGTTTTGCTTCCTTTTTTCTTTTGTTCATTATGTTATGTCAACATCATTAGCCATCAGAGAGATTCAAATTAAAACCACAATGAGATACCACCTCACACCAGTCAGAATGGCCATCATCAACAAAGCAACAGATAAATGTTGGAGGGGATGTGGAGAAAAGGGAACCCTACTGCACTGTTGGTGG
>PVJI01031795.1:0-12814 GCA_004026765.1 Micronycteris hirsuta
CCACTTAGATAAATCTGTGGTTGTAATAATTACAGAATTAATATGCATTGACAACAATAAATGTGGTCCCAATAAATATTGGATCTGGCTATACACAATATAAAAGTTATCAAAAATAAAAAAATAGATTTTCATCTTATGGTCTAAAGAGCCATATACTTTCTGATAACCATGTCTTGAGAATTAACCTTAAATAAAACATTAAAGCATGATAAATTCATGTTCTCTGCCTCTAACTCTGTCTTTCTGCAATTCTACTTTAAGGGAAAATTGGCATTCATATAAGCTTCACGAGACATAAATACTGCTCTCTGCTCAACTTTAAATTCTGTCTTGTAAAATTTTCTTTCCTAATATTGTGACTTTCCTCTGGCTGTTTTTTCTTTTCTTTTTAGTCACCTTTTCCTGTAAAGAAGTGGATGTTTCTATAGTTATTCTGAGTATGCTACGAAGCCAATCTTACTGAGTTTTCATTTCTGAGTTAAAAATCTCTTGCTCTTTGACATTGATTGCAGTGTTGTACTTTACCTTATTTTTTTGTTTAGAGAACTTTTCTACAAACAAACTAATGTTTTTACGCATTCTTTCTCTTTTTTACAAATATACGAAGAGAAGGAAGAAATGAAAAAAAGATCCCAGAAAAAAAGAAGAGCGACACTGAGGGGAGACAAGGAAAATGCTCCTACTTTTACCTTTATTTATTTATTTTTTTAAAAGATTTTATTTATTTATTTTTAGAGAGAGGGGAAGGGAGGGAGACAGAGAGGGAGAGAAACAGCAATGTGTGGTTGCTCCTCACATGGCCCCGACTGGGGACCTGGCCTGCAACCCAGGCATGTGCCCCAACGTGGAATCAAACCGGGACCCTCTGGTTCCCAGCCTGCGCTCAATCCACTGAGCTACACCAGCCGGGACTTTTTACCTTTAAAGATAATATAAGAATACAGTTTAGAATACATTAAGAATACAGTTTAGAGCCAGAGTGACATGATTTAAATCCTGGCTTCACTACTAGCTATGTGATCTTGGTCAATTTATTAAAAATACAGGCCTATAGTGGGCCGGGCCGGATCAGAAAAGCCGAGGCGAGGCGGTGGACTGTGAACGCAGGGCTGGCTGAAAGTGAAACTGAGACTCAGAACTCATTGTGGACTATGGTGGGAGTTGCTGTGGTGGGCGAAACTCCCAGTATCACATGAGAATTCGTTGAAAAGTGGGCTAGATCGAGCAGGCAAGCTGCATTGTTCCCTCTCTGCCCCTCCCCCACAGACAATGGGGCAGCACAGCAAGGTGGGTTGCTCTGCCCTGGTGAATACCTAAGGCCCCGCCACCTTACAACTTAACAGGTGCTCCAACACAAAGAAATATGGCCCAAATAAAAGAACAGAGTAAAACTTCAGAAAGAGAGCTAAGCAATGAGGAGATAGCCAACATATCTGATGGAAAATTTAGAGCTCTGGTAATCAAAATGCTCAAAGAACTGATTGAACTTGGTCAAAAAATGAAAAAAACAAATGAAAGATACCCAAAATGAAATAAAGCAAAATACTGAGGGAACCAATAGTGACAGGAAGGAAACCAGGACTCAAAGCAACGATTCAGAACAAAAGGGAAAAATAAACATCCAACCAGAACAGAATGAAGAAACAAGAATTAAAAAAAGTGAAGAAAGGCCCGGCTGGATTAAGCGCGGGCTGGGAACCAGAGGGTCCCGGTTCGATTCCCAGTTGGGGCACATGCCTGGGTTGCGGGCAAGGTCCCCAGTGAGGGCCATGTGAGAGGCAACCATACATTGTTCTTTTTCCCTCCCTTCTCCTCTCTCTAAAAATAAATTAAAAAAAAAAAATAAATTAAAAAAAAAAGTGAAGAGAGACTTACAAACCTCTGGGACAACCTGAAACGTTCCAATATCCAAATCATAGGGGTGCCAGAAGGAGAAGAACAACAGCAAGAAATCAAAAACTTATTTGAAAACATAATGAAGGAAAACTTCCCCAATCTGAGGAAAGAAATAGACTTCCAGGAAGTCCAGGAAGCCCAGAGAGTCCCAAAGAAGTTGGACCAAAAGAGGAACACAACGAGGCACATCATAATTACATTACTCAAGATTAAAGATAAGGAGAGAATATTAAAAGCAGGAAGAGAAAAGGAGACAGTTACCTACAAAGGAGTTCCCATAAGGGTATCAGCTGATTTTTCAAAAGAAACCTTGCAGGCCAGAAGGGACTGAAAAGAAGTATTCAAAGTCAGAAAAAGCAAGGACCGATATCCAAGATTACTCTAGTCAGCAAAGCTTTCATTTAGAATGGAAGGGCCGATAAAATGCTTCCCAGATAAGGTCAAATTAAAGGAGTTCATCATCACCAAGCCCTTATTATAGGAGATGTTAAAGGGATTTGCCTAAGAAAAAGAAGATAAAAAATATGAATAGTAAAATGACAACAAACTCACAACTATCAACAAATGAAACTAAAGGAAAAGACAAACTAAGCAACAACTAAAACAGGAACGGAATCAGAGAAATGGACATCGCATGGAGGGATTTCAGTGGGGAGAGGGAAGGGAATAAGAGGTGGGAAAAGGTACAGAAAAGAAGAGGCATAACTGGTAGGCATAGAATAGACGGGGAGATACAAAAAATAGTATAGGAAACAGAGGACTCAAAGAACTTATATGTACAACCCATGGACATGAACTAAGCTGGAGGGTTGGAGGGGCAGGGCAGAGGGGGACTAAAGGGGGGAAAACTGTAATAGCATAATCAATTAAAAATACTTAAAAAAAGAAAAAGAAACCTTACAGGCAAGAAGGGGGTGGGAAAAAAAGTAAAAGTAAAATACAGGCCTATAATTTGTTGCCTGAAACAAATGGAACCAGATGTGTTATTAATCTTCAAAAAACTAATAGTAAAGTTTCAGCTTTGGTTTAGAAAAGTTAGAGAATCAGTGGGGGTGTTATTTTTAGTTAAGTAGAAACCATAAGGCTCCTTAACACAGCCTGTAGGCTGCCACCTATGCCTACGGCTATCACTGGGCTTGGAAATAAGTGTTTAAGGAAGATGTATTACCAATTTTAGAACGCTAAGTGCATTATTGTCACAGTGCCAAATTGTGTCAATCTTAAAAAGTAAATTAATAAAGCTGGATAATCCATTACAAAATGATACTACTTAATTAACTGTAAAACTTCACAGCACTTATAAATGGTTGTATAATTAACCAGGTAACATGAGACCCTTCTTAAAACACCTGCTGAGCATCAGGGAGAGCCTATTTAGTCTCTAAAAAACTTACTGTGCTTGTAAATTTAAAAAAAAAAAAAAGCCTGCTCCAAATAGGTCATTATGAAGAACAAAATAAAGAAGTAATTGGTAATACTGCTAGTGTTTTCCTTTCATACCACCTTGCTTGGCCACTGAATAATTACTATTACTTCCACAATACTGAACTTTTAAAAATGGGTTAGGATAATGTTAAGAACTAACAAACTATATTTTAGTTATATGAAAAAGTAAAATCAAACAGTACAGTCTTATAAAATGCTATAAAAAGTGAAATAAGGTTAGTTCATGGAAAAGAATGTCTATAAGGGACCAAATCAGTACAACAAAATAAAAAATTAGACAAAAAGCCTTGCTACTTACTGAATCAGTCATCCCTTCTCCTCTCTTCTACCCCGATTCTGTTGAAGTAACCCTGACTGGTCTGCTAACACTAGTTTTTCTCATGTTGCAGTAAACCTCTAGAACACCAAGGAGTTATCGTTCTAAAGTAGTAATTTAAATACTTTGGTCAGGATTATGGAATAAGTCATGTAGAAATTTCATTCTCCCCCGTCACCCCCGTCCCAATTGCAAATAGTTAGCACTGAGAGATAAAATTGGTTTTTACAATAATTCTGAAAGACCTAACCATTTTTTAAAAAAATGACAAACATAAAGATGTTACATGTGTGAAATATAACAGGGTATGATGGCTAAAGTCAAAATGGCACAGGGCGTGATGGCGTTGTGCTCTACCATTTAACAGAAATGGAATAAGGTCCAGAACTTGGGGTGTCTGGGAATATAGGTTATTCCCTGTAAACTTGGCTGGGGGATGGGAGACATGAAGCAGGGCCATTGAGAGTTACTTTGCATTATCAATAACAGCTGTCTAGCTTCATAGTAATGCTGAATAGTTTGCCTGGGCCAGGGAGATGGGTGTGACTTTGACCCATGATGTAGCTGGGAGGTGGCTCCCCAGATTACAGCACCTCCATGTGCGCCTGGAAATGGTTTGCTCAACCCCAAGGGGCCACGCCTGTTGGGACTAACAATGGCAGCCCAGAGGGACGGAAAATGTAGGAGTGCTAGCCGGTATAACTGACTGTGGGAGGAGTCGGAAATGGGGTAAAGGAGGAGGATGCAGGCCAGGATTTAAACAAAAAGTTGTGTGCCACAGGACCTTGCTGGATCATGTGGCTCAAAAGGGGGTGGAAAGACCCTCGCCGGGCAGCCAAAGGAAATGCCACACAGTTTTGGATTAAGAACAGGAGATCGTGGCAACACGGCTGGTGGTGCTGGGAACTGTGGGAGCCTGCCCAGCCCAGCATGGATTACTGGGAGGAACAGGGAGAAGTGGGCCATGGACTTCTGTTTTTTGTTTGTTTGTTTGTTTGTTTTAATTTCCTGAAAGGTGGTACCTCTGACTGGCATGCCCTGAGATTGGCCTGAGTGGGCAAAGGGTGGGGGGCCAGGACTGTATGTATTTGTGGGCATTCAAAGGGAGTGGGACTTAATGGAAAATTCCACCATTATTCTAAACCTGTATAACTTTAAGTTAAACAATTCCTTTCCTTTTTACCAAACTCTGGCATTGAGAGCCATAGCTCTTATTGGTTAAAGAAATTCTTGCATCCCACCTTGAGAAATTTAGCCCTAATGTTTCACGTGAGAAAAACTTCCATGGAACAAGGGTCGGCAAGCGGGACCCACATGTGTGACAGTGGGATTTCCTGTGGGTAAATCACGATGGCATATTTCTTAGGTTTAAAACTTGCCCTTGCTAAAACCTCTCTCCCTGAATCAAAAGAACTTATGCTAATACATGCCTGGCTTCCTCAGACCTGTGAGTACTGTCTTTCCATTTGCATATCTATCCTCTTGATACTATCTTGGGTGTCTATCACCTAATGTAAATATACAATCCATGCATAGTTAATGAAGACCATTCAGACGTAAAGTGCCCGAGAAACAGCAATAAAAAGCCGGTGACACGTGGCTTAGGGCCTCTCCAAGATGATAATGGAGGGGACGGGTGGTCCCGGAATTTCTAGTCCAGTATATTACATGTGAAATTATTTACATGCAGCCATGGCATATGAATCCTGCTGGCCAGAATTCGCGACAATTGGTGGCAAGCAAAAGAACCCAGAGCAACATACCCACAGAGGGTTTCTGTTAGAGCATCAGAAACAGGCTATGTCAGATGGAAATGAAATTCTGGTATGGAAACGAATAGAAAACACCTCCATAAAAAGCAGGAAATTGAAACCAGTCTTTCCAATTGAAATGGATAACTCAGACACCCTTTCTCCACTCCATCTTCCCAAAATGCTTAATGAACACTGTGACCACTGTTTGGAGCTGCTTGCAAGAGTCACAAGAAAGAACACACACAACGCCAAAACAAAGAATAAGGCTAAGCCAAGTCAGTTAGGAAAAGGGGTCCCTAAAATCTTGGCAGGATGAAACATAAACTACTAATACAGAACACCTGATTTTGAACTGGGGCTGGGAGGGGGGTGGTTATCTGCCAAATTATAGGGAGGGGAAAGCAGGAAGGGGAAAAATCAAAACAAAAAAATGATAAACCTGCATTCTAGGTGATTTTGCAAATTAAAATTTCAAAGCACATAAAATAGCAGAGAATGAGAATATTTTCTCAGGAAAGTCGAAATGATAAAGCAACATGAAAAGGACTTTGAAATTAGTATGTGTACCATGCTTTTTAAAGAGTAAAGACAATAAAATTCACTTAAAAATAAGCCAGAAGATAAAGAAATAAAAACTAATAGCTATAAATCAAATTTAGAAGAGGAAAATGAATAAATTTTGAAATCTAGAAATAACATATATAATTATGGGAATAAAAATCAGGGAGTAGTGAGGCATTCACCCAGACTTAGCATGGAGTAATACAGAGAAAAAAATATCAAAGAGAAGATAGATGTCAAAAAACTCAAAACAAAACTGGAGGAGCGCCATCAAGACAACAAAGCCACACAGGGAAATGCCTAAGAAATGCTACCACAGTAGTGGTAACAGCTAAGGCCATCGTCCATAATTAGGAGATTCTTCTCAAGATAAGTTCCTGTAGAAATAAAACTGACCTTTAACATTATGGGAAGAGAGAGATATATCAAGATTCTCTAGACCCAAGGTTTCCTAGGGCCCATGTCTACCATCCCAGTCCAGTGAAGGGGCCTTGGTGACTAAGTTTCACAACCAAATGCGGTGAGACAGGTAACTGTTAGCAGCTGGCAAACAACTTAAGATTGCTTTTGGCCAGAAATGAGAAAAGGTCAAAGAAACTCTGATATAAAACAACTCTCCTTACAAGCCCAGAAAGCACAGAATGGAGATGGTTGGCTGCTAACAACATAAAATAATACCCATTCAGACACAAAATGTACAACAGAAGAAGGCATTTGATTAGATAATTACTCTCACTAGAGAGACACTCAAAAAATGTATCATTCTGATAGCCCAGGGAATTGGAGTCACTCAGCAACACATGCTTTCCAAATTCTCCCATTCCTCCACACAAAAATAACCACATGATGGTACACCAAAACTTTTGGTATCTATCATATATTACGAACAGCCCTTATGCAATTCTAATTCAAAAAAAGGTATTTTTAAAAAGTCAATGGGCAAACATAGATCTGGCAACACACCTCAATCAATAAAGATCAGAGAAAAAATTCCCACCTGCAGGATTGGCTTACATGATAGTCCTGCCAACACATGGAATCATAGTTGACCAAGGTCTAAATGAGTACTTTCCATACATGTGCACCTGCAGATCTTGTTAAAATTCAGATTCTGATTCAATGTGTCTGGGATGAGGCCTGAGAGTCTTCATTTCTATAACAATTAGCTTCCAGGTGATGCTAATGCTGCTGGTCTTCAGACCAAACTATGGCAGTTAGAATTTCTAGAGCATGACACCATAGACGTCAAGTATGGATCTCCTGTCACAAGCTTCCTGAGTTACCAGTGTAGGCAATAAAGTCCCATGAAGCCACAGGGAACCCATGGGAATTTAGACAATACCTTTACTATCCCAAGTGAGCTATCATAACCAGTCTAAGGTGGCATTTGGGTGGGTCAAAACTATGAAGGTACTTAAGCAAGTTCTGAAAAAAACAGGATCTGTGTCAGATTATGGCCATGCTCCAGGCACTACAACTGGCTACTAAGGCTGCCCTGAATTGTTCCTGGGGCGGAGAGAACTCTTAAGACATTAATTGAGCATAAGATCCCACCCAAAACTCTACTAAAATGATAATACTGCAAAGAGAATAGGAGGGGAACCAGTAGTAGAACAGAGATTCAACAAATTAAGAAAAAAGTGAAGAGTACAACAGAGAGCTTTCAGGCTTAAAGTGAGCAGACACCTAAGAAGAACATACAAAAGGATTCTTCTATAAAGAAAATGAAAAGAGGCAATATTCCATAAACCAATGACACTTTAATTTAGTGCTAGGGGGAAAAACGGGAAAAAGAAAAGGGAAGGAAAGGAGGGGAGGAAGAGAGAGAAAATGAATTTTCCAGGGCACTTAGTATGGTTGCAGAGTAAACCTCAACCCCAAAATGGCACTTGAGATTCCCCCAGACTCCAGGAACAGGACGAGGATCTTGATTACTTAATATGTAAGTGGAGCCTGACAGTAAGTCCAGCCACAAACACTGAGTTCCCAATTAGATTTGCTATTCAGAGGAAAAGACAGCAAGAGAAGGAGAAGCTTGGATGAAAGAAACCTGATAAGCAAACAAAACTGACCTCCTAAGAAAAAGAGATTATTCAAGGGACAAAATAATTAAAAAACAGAAACAAAGACTTTATATCCATAAAACAATAAAAAGTTATGAAGAAGTGATACAACCTTATAATGCTCTTTGAAATTAAACAAAAACTTTCAGAATAAATAAAAAAATCAGTAGAAGGTATAAAAAAATCAGAGAGATCTCCAAAAACTTAAAGAAAAAAGAAGGAAAACTTTAAAAAACACAAAAACAAAAAACCAAGAGAAAATAAGAGGTCCTAATCAACAAAAGGAAAGCTTTCAATAAAAAACAAAGAAATTATGAAAATGATGACAGATCAAAGTATATAACCCAGAACTGAAAAAGAAATGAGTTCAGATTCAAAAAGTCTCACACGAAGGGCTAAGCATAAGTAAATGTATAATAAAAGACATATACCTACACACATTCTTGTAAAATTTAAGAACAAAGATGAAGAGCTGAAGTACTTTCAGGTAAAAAAAAAAAAAATACGCTGCCTAGAAAGAAAGAACTGGAATTTATTAATCTTCCATTAACAACAATGGATGGTCAAAGATACTCAGTGTCTTCAAAGTCCTGAAGAAGATAATTTTTAATCTAGAACTGTATGTCTACCAGAGTATCAAGAACAGAAAATGCAAAATAAAGTCATTCAGACATGAAAGTTTACCTCTCATGTTCTCTTTCTGTGGAAGTTACACTGTAATTGAACAATGAAAAAAATGAGAATTAATATTAAAAAAAGGAAGGCATGGGATACAGAAACAGGCGAAATAACCGGTACTTCTATGAAAAGAAAGCCCCAAATGAGAATTGTGCAGAATGCCTGACACACAAACACTCTAAACGCAAAACAAGTGGGTTCTAGGAACAATGTGTTAAAAAAGAATGGATTGAAATGCATTACCAGGTACAGCTAGAGTAACTAGAAGAGCTGGATTTTATTGCTGACATGATGAAGACAGTTTCTTCACTTAGAAAAAGAAAAGCTTTTGGAAAGCCCAGAAAAAACAATGGTAGAAAAACAGAGATTCCATTTAATTGGGACAACAGAAATATTCTCATTTTTATGGAATACAGACATAAAAATGGAACCTTACAGAGGAAATGTAATTTTAGCACATATTTGGGTTTTCACTGAAGGTTACTGATAGTTGTAGTAATGTATACTCCATATAAACTTTCAACTTTTAGAATCAACCTTCAAATAAAAGATGGGAGATTTAAAAATGACTACATAAGAAAATATAAGCTTGATAACATAAAAATAGAGCTGACGTGACTGAGAGGAAAAGGCAAGTGAAAATAAGAGTGGGGGTTTTAATTACCACATCCAATATCACAGGGACTCAAGAAACACTGCCTGAAGGTGATAGATTTAAAAGAAAAAAGTTTCAGTATATATTTAGAACAAGAAAGGGAAAATAAAGGTAGGTGCTCAACTCTTTTTCTTTCATAGTGGAAAATAAATAGATAAGATCCTAAATTGAAAATCATGAAAAAAAATTAATGTAAGCACAATAGTTAAAATTAAAAATAACAAAGAGAATATACAAAAAGGAGAAACTAGGCAAGAAGTTTAATATAAAGCTCTGTATTGCCCTGGCTGGAGTGGCTCAGTGGATGGAGTACCAGCCTGTGAACCAAAGGGTCGTTGGTTCGATTCCCAGTCAGAACACATTGCCTGGGTTTCGAGCCAGGTCCCCAGTGGGAGGCACATGTAAGGCAACCATACACTGATGTCTCTCTCCCTCTCTTTCTGTCCTAACACTTCCCCTCTCTAAAAATAAATAAAGAAATAAATGAAATCTAAAAAAATAAAAATAAAAAAATTGCAGATTTATTTTTAAAAAAAGCGCTCTGTATCTATCTTGTGTTTTACCATATATACATATTTGATAAAAATGCTAAAAACAAAACAAAAAACCCTCTTGCCACCCCAAGCCCCCAACAGAAAAATGCGTTAACAGTTTCATTGGTAAATTCAAATTTTTAAAGAACATTTTTGTTGTATACCTTAGATTCCTCAGGGTGGTACTGAAAGGACTCCATGTTGCCCATAACAGCGGTCCCCAGAACAGACATGAGAGCCGTCTTGTGATCTGATGCTCTGGTTTTCTGCCAAATAACTGCCTTGGGACAAAAGACACAGATAACTTTGAACACAATTTAGATTTACCATACTCAAGTACTTACACCATTTATTTCTATATTTAGTCTTCATCCTAGTTTATATTTTCAGTATCGTTTAGAAGAGATGCACACAAAGTCTGACAGAGTGCTGGTTCTGAAGCTGTGCACGCTGCAGTGTACAATCTGCTTTATTTCCCTTAGCTTCCGTTTTCTCCTGTCTACAGATCACTAAGAACACTTATCTCCCAGAGTTACTGAAAGATGAAAATATACAATGGTGGCAGACACATAAGCCAGTGCCTGGCATAAAACAGTTTCATTAAATATTGATTTTCTTTCCCTTCTAAAATTCAGAGTATAAATTTCAGAGTATATGTAAATGAAATTGTTACTCGAAGGTATTATTTTAAGGGTGGAGAGCTATGCTATAAGATTTACGTAAATAGTCAAACTGGTATAAAAATCTGTGATAATGCATGCTCTTTAAAATTACCTTTGTAATTACCTTTTATATACAGAGAACTTACAAAAAGCTACCTGAACCTAATAAACTCAAACGTTGAATAACGAGCTTACATTTTTTTCTTTCACTGCAAGTACATAGTACGGTAGTTTAAGAGTAGCATGGACCAAAGTTTGGCAGTGAAGAGCATGATCAGGTATGATACATTGCAATTTCTTCAGTTAACAAGGTTCAATTACAATTAAATCTCCTGGGAAATGATCAATTCGTTCATTCAACAAATACTCATTTAGCACTTCCTAAATCCACAGGAAAATGTGTAAAGGGCCTAAGAGAAAACACTAACATCAACATTTGAGGGGCCGGCAGAGGAAGAAGACTAAAAAGGAGTGGCCACAGAGGCAGGAAGAGGTGCAGGATACAATGGTACAAAAACAATGGCATTTTTAAGGAGAAAGAAATAGAGACCAAGGTTAGAACAGAGATGTGGCCACAGGATTTAGCAATCATAAACTAAAGAATATGATGTCAACTTGATGTGACATGGTGACTGCAAGTGAAGCCGAAGAAAACAAGAATCAGGAGTGTAACTGAGTCCCTGGTACCAAGAACACTGTCAGATAACCAGCAGGACCCAATAAACACTAATTTGTTGAAGGAGTGAAGAAAATAATACATTTTTCTAGAGGAAAGTCAGTCAAGTGGAGTTGAAAACTCGTTTTTTGTTTTTAAAGATGCAGACTGCTGGTTGACATACTATATACAATTAGAAATTATGTTTTTATTACTTTGCTTGAGGAAATTCACAGCAACCTTTGCTTTTCTTCTTTTTTTAAAAAATACAAGTTTTATTGAGATATAATTCACACACTATTACAATTCACCCATTTTAAGTGTATGATTCAATGGTTTTTAGTATGTTTACAGAGTTGTGCAATTACCACTATCATCTAATTTTAGAACAATTTTATCACTCCAAAAGAAACCCTGTATCCATTATCAGTCACTCCAATTTCCCCCACTTTCACACCAAGTAATCACACTAAATTAGGTTCTGCCTCTATAAATTTGCCTACTTTGGGTATTTCATAAAAATGCAATCATATATTCAATAATCACAAATCTTCTGTGAGTGGCTTCTTTCACTTAGCACCATGTTTCAAGGTTTACCCATGTTGTATCAGTATTTCATTGTTTTTTACTGGCTAAATATAGTTTCATTGTATGGATATACAGTAGAATTACCCTTCACTGGATGATGGACATTTGCACTGTTTCCACTTACTATAAATGATGCTGCTAGGAATATTTATGTACAAGTTTTTGTGTGGACATGTTTTCATTTCTCTTGGGTATATACCCAAAAGTGGAACTGTTCGGTAATGCAATAACTGTTTATTTTTTGAGGAACTGCCGGACTATAATCTTTGTCTTGTGCTTCCTGTGTGTTTGTGTAAAAAGACAAAGAAGTGCTGGCTTCTGCTATTACAGCTGTTATTTTAAGCTAGCCTGTAGCTGGTGCTTTAAGGGGCAATATTCAACATAACAGAAAGTAGGTAAAGTTCTAAATAATCTGCAATTTTACTGGAAAGAGATGCCCCTGCTTCATGCTTTCCATTTTGAAGGTTACTTTGAACTAAAAATAGTTGAGCAATAAATACCTATTCACAGCCCTGACAGGGTGGCTCAGTTGGTTGGAGTATCATCCTGTACACCAAAAGGCTGCGGGTTGAATCCCCAGTCTGGGCACATACCTAGGTTATGGTTATGTTTCGATGCTGGGTGGGGATGTGTGTGGCAGGCACCCAACCAATCAATGTTTCTTTCTTGCACTGATGTTTCCCTCTCTTTCTCTCTCCCTTCTTCTCTCTAAAATCAATAAAATATATCCCCAGGTGAGGATTAAAAAAAATTCACAAAAAATTTATCTCTTCAAAGCTATGCTAGCTGATGCTGACATACATATATATATATATAAAATATACTTTAAAAATAAAGTAGTAAAGGAAGTATTTCAAGAAAACTTATGTTTTAAAATTTCTGCACACTGAATACATCTATAAAGCCTGGGATATTTCTAATGTAAACATCACACATTGTTTAATTTATATTAGAGTGATGCCTCAGGCAATGCCTATAATATAAATCTTTGTTGATTATTCAGG